>JAQIWH010000281.1:0-57610 GCA_034695005.1 Cryptops parisi | reverse complement strand
TTGATGATACCTGTGTGAGTACGTAAATGAAGCTGAAAGTAGCTGCCGTTTCGGAATGTTTTCTTGCACGTGTCGCAGGTGTGGAGTTTCCCAGAAGATTTGGAATATGTGCCGGAATCGGACGCATTGCTGTTGGCACCGTACTTTATGTGGGTCCACATATGAACGTCCAACGATTCGGGAAGAACAAATTCCTTCTTGCAAATGGTGCACTGCAGCATCTGATTGGTCGCATGGGTATGCATGTGCTTTTCCAGATCGTTCAACGTCGTGAACTGCTTGTCACACACCCGACACCGGCACACGAACTCCGCTCGCTTCAGGTCCTGGTCGATGACGGTGATTCGAGGAATTTCCTGCCGATTGCCGGCCGACTCGTGGGTTTTGGCATGCTCGCGCAGGCAGAACATGGTTGCGAAATGGGCACCACACGTGGTGCAAAGCCATTGTTCTCGAGGACCCAGAGGATGCTGCATGCGCTGCGCGATCGAAGAGGACGACGGTGCGCACACGGAGAGTGCCTCGGACACACGTGCCTGCTCGTTGGAAGGGCCGCTTAGAAACATGGCGTCGTCGTTGTCGGAATCAACGTACATCTCTAAGTGTAGCGGAAGAATGCCATCACCCAGCGAACGATCATTGGTTACCACTGGATGCAACAATGCCATAACCTTCTAATGTCCGCTTCTCTCACTCCATGGCTATTGCCTGCAATTAAAAAATCAAAAACAAAATGACAAAAATTTAGTCAACCTACGAGACATATCAACATAGTAACAAAGGTTCTACTAATGTAAGGTAGCCAACAACTATTATATCAAAACCAAATTAACATTTTTAGACTGAAACATCATTAACCAAAAAATAAAATTGGTCAGGTTTATGGTGTTTAAAAAATTGTTTAGATTGTTCGTGCTGAAAACATGAGATCATTGTTCCTGTTAACTACCCTCAACCAGTGGGCATAGCCATTAATTTAGGTTAGTTTAAAATGCATTTAATTTATGATTATGCCCACTGGTTTAGGTTGGTTTAAAACACATTTAATTCATGATTAAGCCCACCGGTTTAGGTTAGTTAATGACAACAACCACCCCATGTTTTTAGCAAATACCACTACTGAACAACCTAAACTCCCAGATAACCAAAATAAATATTAAAACTATCATAATTTTGTACACAAAATTTCCAATATTTTGTGTCTAATATCTCTTTTCACTCTTGTACATTACATATAGCAATTGTAAATAAAGGATTTCGTGTAATGGGGCGTAGACACGCCCCGTTTATGAGTACCGTACCAGCACCTACAATAAACGTCTTCGTAATTGGGACTTGTCTACGGAACTAAAACTCTTTTATATAAACTTTGGCTTGTTTTTGTTAATACCCCCCCTCGAGAGAAAAAAAAGCAGCACTAGATTTATAGTGAAATTAATGAACATAGCACCTGTTTACAACACTCTGAAACGAGTAACCTTGACGCGAATGGAAACTCGCTTACGTACGGACCTTACAACTATGTCGAGAATACTTACAAAAATACATCCAACAGCAGCAGCATAGAATTACTAAACATTACCTTTGACAATAATTGCAGAATCCATCCGACGAGTGAAAAACGGGGGCCATTATGATAACTACCATTCGCAACGCCGTGTGGTGGCTGTCATTGCAAACGATACGAATCCGTCGTCATATCCACTCTACGTAAACACAACCATCATCATCATCATCTTTACCACATGTCTTGTGTACAAAACAGAAAAAAAAACATATATGATAAAATATTACTTAATAAAAATATAATATATGTATGTATCTATATATAAATTTTATTTTTAATTGTTTATAAATATATAGAATTTTAATTTGGTTTGATTTGCCAGATTCTTAAGTTACAAAGTGCAGTATAGATGTATAGTCAATATATCAGCTACTCTGATTGTATTTTAAAAATATTGACATTATATCTTTATGACAATTTAAAAAATAAATTTCAAATATATATTTATATTTATATTATATATACATTAATGTTATTTATAATCTAATAAAATCTCTTAAATTTATTTTTCACAACAAAAAATATTTCTAAGAAACATTTTACAATATGTGCATTTGTAGTACAACAAACTAATATTCTTTATTTATATTTTATTCTCTTTGCAACGTATACATTTATATATAGACTTTATTTTTAATATATATATATATATATATAATTTAATTTAATTTGCCAAATTCTTAAGTTTTAAAGTGCACTATTATAGTCAGTATATCTGATACTCTGATCCTATTAAAAAATATGACATTTTATATAAATAGCTACTTAAAATAAAATTTAAAAATATATATATATATATATATATTATTATATATGCTATTTATGTTATTTGTAATCTAATAAAAACTGTAAAATTCATTTTTCATCACCGAAAAAAATATTTTTAAGAAACTAGTTTCACCGTGGTTTTACGGTTTTGGTTTTACAATGTGTACATTTCTAGTACAACAAACTAATATATATTTATTTTGTATTTATTTATTTTGTATTCTTCTTGTGACGTATATATTTATATATATAGACTTTATTTTTAATATATATAGAATTTAATTTAGTTTAATTTGCCAAATTCTGAAGTTTAAAATATTTATTTTTCATTACAAAAAATAAAATATTTTTAAGAAACTAGTTTCACCATGGTTTTACAATGTGTACATTTCTAGTACAACAAACTAATATTATTTATTTGTTTATTTTTTCTTCTCTTAGTAATGTGACTGTTGTTACTAATGGTTCTGCTTTTGCTTCCCGGAAATTTTTTTTTATCATCATCTTCTTTGTAGCGTGCACTCCCACCCCCCCTTAAACTATTAACGTCATTAGGCCTTTAATTCGTCTTTTTGAGTCATTTCGTTCAATTTTATACATAACAATCTCGAGTGTGGATCCGTTTTAATAACAGGGTCGATTCAAAATCGAACTGAGTGGAAGGTGTTTTCTAAATGCTAATTACTTTATAAAACATTGCATCGACTAGGTCGGCTTCACTGCTCGACTCCCCTAGCTTTTCTGCGTAGGGTGGAACTGACGATGGATTCGCACGCGCAACCCATTCCAACCCATCCAGCGTTTCCGACCGACCGCCAAGTTAATGATGATGAGCGCTGGCAATCGATCGCCTCAAGTCTTGCCATCATCAGCGAGGGCGATATTTTTGCACAAGGATTTTTCACACAATTATATGTTAAAATAAAATAGAAGAATAAAAAAATTGTGGGTTTAAAAAACATTTATCCCCCCCATGTATATAAACAATAACCCTTGTAAATGTTATTCCAATTTTACTGAAATAAAATCAAAATGGTGCCCCCTCACCACGTAAAAATGAAACGCTATATTATAACCCCTCAACAAACTTTAAATCAACTTTCTGGATCTTATAATAAAAAACATTCGAAAATTTTAAAACGAAAATAATCAAAAGAACAAAATATAATTGGAAAATAAATAAATAAATAAATAAAAAATTGGATAAGATAACCAAAGTAACCAACAATAAAGTTCGGAGTTTTCAAGATTATCCCTTTTTGGATATAAAAATCTTGAAAAACCGTACGGATTATTTTGTATTGCTAGATTATAAATCAATAAACAAAAAATGTGAGCTACTAACCAGATAACAAATAACCAATAAAGTTCGTATAGAGTTTTCAAGATTATCCAGTTGGATCCAATAATCTTACTGGATTATAAATCAATACAATTGAGCAACCAATAAAGTTTGTGCGGAGTTTTCAAGATTATCATTCCCCTTTGGATACGATATCTTGAAAAACCGCACGGATTTTTTTTTTTATTATTTGATTATAAATCAATAAACAACAAAAAAGTAAGCAACCAATAGCAAGTAAACAATAAAGTTCGTGCATGATTTTCAAGACTATATCCCCGTTTAGTTATGATCATTTTGTAAAACCGCATAATTTTCTTGTATTATATCTGATTATAAATCAGAAAAAATTGAGCAACCAATTAAATAACAAATAACCAATAAAGTTCGTGCTGAGTTTTCAAGATTTTCCCTTTGAATACAATATTCTTCAAAAAACCGCAAGGATTTCTTTGTATTACTGGATTATAAATCAATAAACAACAAAAAACTGAGAAATTAGATTACCAGTAACCAATAAAGTTCAAGCGGAGTTTTCAAGATTATATCCCCGTTTGGATATAATAATTTTTTGCCAAACCGCATGGATTTTCTTGTATTAAGATCTGATTATAAATCAATAAACAAGAAAAACTTGAGCAACCAATTGGATAACAAATAAACAAAAGTCCGTGCGCAGATTTAAAGGTTATCACTGCCTTTTGCATACAAATAAAACAAACCGCACGAATTTTTTGGTTATATACCTGATTGCAAATCAATAAACAACAGATGTTGAAATAGTCATTTTTTTAGACGCCCAATCACTGCAAAAAAAACCAAACTATTTTAACGATAAACTAAAATATACATTTCTAAAAAAAAATGGTGGATGTCCTTAACAAATATTTGTTAAGCACAAACAAATTTTTCAGTTCAAATTCATTATACATTTCTAACTTAAAAAACCAAATTAAATTTTTAAAAAAAACATTTTTTACAAAAATCTAGCAAATATAGTTATTGATGTTTACAATTAAACTATATAGTTCAAAACCAATATAAACTAAACTAGTACACTTGAATTTCTTTCAATTTCACATTCCACAATGTGCACTACTAATTAAATGGCTTAAGTTCAGGAACATTTTTGTCAAAAATAACTTTGAAGCATTTTTCGAATGCGTAAGTAAAGCGCAAGTCTACCTTCCTGATGAATAATTTTAAGCAAAACAACAAAGATATTAGTATGTGTGAAGTAACCCCATAGACAGCAATGCAAGTTCAGATTTTTTTTAACGCATTTTCCTCGAAATTGTAAAAATATTACTTAACACTCTTTTACACGAGGCCCTAGTGATACATAATTTACGAAAATAAAATAAACGAAAACAAAAACCCATAGTGTGATTCACGTGCTACAGCACAGACTACTGTCTAATATTAAATGGTGGTGAGAAGTACCAAACAAACATTTGAGCTAAAATATCATTATTATTATTAGTGGGAGCGATAGTATACTATAAAATCATCCCATTTAGCAGAAACACTATTGACGTTGTTCGTCTCCAAATTCCTATTTGCAATGTATGTGATTCATTGATCAGTTGAGGTTTCGAGTGTACTAGAATTAGAAATTGTTAATTGTTCAGCAGCGAAAGGATCATCAAATAAAATCAATACGATAATCAAAGTGAAATTTTTTACCAAAATATAAAAATAAAAAACCATTAACAGTACAGTGCGTACATGAATATATACCTCATTGTACATTGTGCGTTCATGAATAAATCTAAAAAATCATGGGTTGGAAGTTAGTGTTCTGTATGTTAATAGACACAAATGTCAATCATTGACAAAACTCAATGTACATTTGAACTTTCATACACCTAACCTAATATTTTGTAAAAACAAAATTTAATATATGTTATTGGCAATGTATAGGATTCAGGTGTTCTATAGAATGCCTAGCCTCTTTTGGCAAAGTACGAATTAATACCTTGTATACAACTGTTTGGGTTAGTTTGTAACATTTCCTTTAAAAAACAGCATTTAGGCCTCGCTTTAAATCTAACCTAAATTCTGGCTTAATGTAACCATGGAGTCCATGATGTAACTATTCCAATGTTAATTTCATACATTGCCAGAATGTATGAAATTCTGGCAATGTATGAAATTGCCAGAATTTCATAAATTTCATACATTGCCTAAAGCAGGCTCTGTAGTCTATAAAATGCCTGGATATGTTCAAGGTTGTAAAATTTAATATTCTATATATATATCGTCAGTAACATACACATTCTGTACAAAAGTTTCATACTTCACCATATATAACAATCCGAGATTAAAAAAGGTTCAACACGTAATGCCGTTAGATATCATATGATGTAGCACTGTACAGTACTTAAACTTATCTAACACAAATAATAAAAAAGTGTTTTCACTAAAACAAAGCAAAAAAAAATAAAATAAACAAATTCCTACAATAAAATGAGATTATATCAATAACGAAGCAGTGTAGATACAATAAAAAAACAAATTAGGCCGATCCAAGACAACAATCCATCTGACTTTTTGTTTTATGAAACATGAAAATGAACGTGTTTATAAAACATCTCCGAGTTAAAACAAACAAACAACAAAATAAAATTTCAAATTAATTTGCAATTGACGCACATAAACCTAACTTTATTCCTGATCAATAGTTATCATATCAAAACCACACAGGCTCTACCCAAGTATGTACTACTGTGACAAACAACCAGTAACATCCATGATAACAAACTAAAACAACAGCCAATACTTCTCAAGACAGAAAAGGTATATCTTTTTTATTTGTTATCATGGTACCAAACCATTTCTTCAGTTATCAACATGGGATTTATTTTTTGGCCTGCAATTCCAACACTAACGTAGCATCATCATCATCAATCAATCAATCAATCATCATCATCATCAAACAGCAAGCAACACTACCACTCAACACAAGTTGCATTTGATTCAATTCCTCTGAACGGAAAAACCAAAAAATTAAATATTGAAAATTGAAAATTTCTTTTTAAACAAACGATATGTTCGACAATAAGAAAAACAAAAATTATAACATAGAAAAAAATTGGGTTATGTGGATTACCAATGTATAATACATAGAGGGTTGTTGGTTGTTTTGTTTTGTTTTTTTTTTTCATGGTAAAATTACACTTGGCGTAAGTTAAACACTACATGACAATATTACAAAAAAAAAAATTATTTGGGATTATTGTTAATATATTTCAATGTGGAGGTTTTACACTATATAATGAACATTTAAAACTTCTCCGACGACGAGAAAACGTCAACTGCTGAAAAAATCAGTAAAGGGGATATTATTGTGTTTATACTATAAAGACAAAGGAGAAAAACAAACAAAAATTTTTTATCGGGAGACCAGATGCTAAAGATGTCAAGAAAAATCAAAAACTTTTTTTTGGCTAATAAGATTTGTTTTTTTTTTCAAGCTTATGACAGGGGCCCACTGTTTATATGACATGGTTGCAGTCCAAGCAAAGATACAACGAAGCAAGAACAATTCAGTTTTTTTTTGAACAAATAAAACAGAGCGGTATATATATATACCAAAGATACAGAGCACCAAGCGAAAATAAAAATCAAGTTTAAAATAAAAGAGAAATGTTTTGTAATAAATCCTATTACATAATTCAACAACAAAATTTATTATGGTACCAGAAAGAATTTTTTTTTCAGCTAAATCTATGTTATTACATCAGTTAAAAGCAGCTATTCGTTTAATATAAAACAAATAAACTGAAAATACACAAAGCATTCAGGGGTATCACCAGGTGATGAAAATACCTAGGTTATGGACCCTGGATCGTACCCTAATCATTTTGACAGTTAAATTGATCTTTTTTCACTAAAATATATTAATATATTGAATAGACAAACACCAATATAAATAGAAACATTATTAAGTCAAATTTGAAACATTCAAGAATACAATTTTACCCTGGGCTCATAACCTGGAGTGAAAACTTTCCAGAACCTGCAGAATTTACCCTAGGCAAATAATCTGGATGGTAAAATTTTTACCCTGGGCCCACAACCTTAAGGATACAATTTTACCCTGGGTCCATAACCTGCAGAATAAAATCTTACCCTGGGTCCATAACTTGAAGAATAAGATTTTACCCAGGACCCATAACCTTTGTGGTGAAATTTTAACCTGGGTCCATAACCTGCAGAATAAAATCTTACCCTGGGTCCAAAGCTTAAGAATAAGATTTTACCCAGAGCCCACAACCTAAAGGGTACAATTTTACCCTGGATCCAGAACCTGCAGAATAAATTTTTATCCTGGGTCCATAACCTGCAGAATAAAATTGTGCCATGGGTCCATAACCTGAAAAATAAAATTTTACCCAGAGCTCATAACCTGGTAGATACGATTTCACTTGGGCTCATAACCTAGGATGATCACCCCCAAATGATGCCCCCTACATAAATTTGATATATTTTTTTTAACCAATCTTGTTTGCAGTCTGTGATAAACCTTGGTACTTAAAATAAATTCATGGTTTTTTATATATAATTTTTTTTTGCACAGTTTATCTAAAGCATTCTTAACATCACTGTTTTATACATGAAATAGCTGTCACAAAAAATCATCAACAAATTACAAAAAAGAAAAGTGAATCCATACAATGATCAATTAGTAGCAATTACAACTTAGGCAACTGTCAATGCTAACACTGAAATCTAAATACAATAACTTTTTATTATTTATTATCATTAATTTTTTTTTTCATATTAATAATTAACAGGTTTGTAAAATACGCGCAAAAGGGAGGTTACTGGTAACGTTGGGAGAATATTATTATTATTCATCTTTTCAAACAAAATTTTTTTTAATAACTCCCCTTGATCCGTTTTTTTCTCCCACACTTGAATACATGCGAGGAGTTTCCAATCAAAATAATTATTAGAGATTTAACAAAGAAATGTGGAAAATCGTCACTCGCGCAGCCGCAATCGCCAGCTACACAAAATGTCTATCCACAGAACATGGTTTTTGATTTGGAAATGGTGTCACTGACAAATATAAAATAAAACAAAACAAAAAATGATCAAGTATTATTGTAATGAGTTTTTGTCAATGTTTTTGTAATATACGCAGGGGGTTTTCGTTAATAAAACTTCGTCTTGTTTCCAGTTCCAAACTTGCTGTATATCTGTAATGACGCATCATCTTCAACACAATATTTCACCAGTCATTCGTATATATTATTTTTTTCTCAAATATAGTCCAGCACTGTAAATAAATGTTACTTCTTTAACACTTTGTTTTTTTAGCAATAACGATAGTTCGTTTTCATCAGGTTCCATTTTTTTTAATAAACAAAAAATCACCATTTTCCTTTTGAATTATCTTAAAAACTTTTTCAGTGATTTTTTTGGAGCGGGAGATGATGAAACTTAGTTTTTCGTTTGCAAATAGTAGGTGTGTGTGTGTATATATATGTAAATATAACTCAAAAGTGGGCCCCTAAAATAATAGAACGGCAACCGCTTTTGTGAAAATGTGATCGTCATCGTTGTGTCATCATTTAGCTTCATTTGTAAAATTCTCAACATCAAGTGTTTGAGTTACTCAATAAAACATTTTTTTTCTCGCGTAATATTTGCTCGCTTTTGTTTCAGCAAAAAATGTTATTTCAGCAAATGTGTTACTTTTTTTATCGGGTTATATTTTGTCCTTATTATATAATGATGAAATATTTATAAGTCGTCTTCGATCCATGATTCGCGTGCTATTTTTCCCACCATTTTTTAATACGACATCGTTCACTAAATTTGTTTAGGCAATTTCGGATATCTTGAGTCTATTGTGTAAATTGCAACGACAACGTTGTAACGCTGCACCAAAAAACAACAACAAAAAAATGACATTTTTCATTTTCCTTTTGAAACAAAGAAGTAAAAGTCGATGCAACTTTGACACTTTTTGGATATGCAAATGTTCATCTATATATACAAAACAGAGTTTCGTTTTATATATATATGTATTTTTTTTTAGTGACGAGAAGCCAGTTATGACGCTCTGGCATAATAATGCTGGATACCCTTTAAAATAAACATTCTCCAAATACAAAGTGACACCTGGTGTGCTATCGTTGAACTTTTTTTTTGTTTCCCAAAATTGCCACACGGTTTGTTTGTTTTTTAAAGATACAAAATAATTGAGTTTTTGTTTCTTTGTTGGTTTTGCAATGACAAGAGCATTGGAGCTGATTACAAAATACGTTATATATCCTCCTATAATAATAACTTGCTGAGCCAAGTAATGTTGCTGTTGCTGGAAAGAGTATTTGTTTCAAACCAAAAAAAAAAAATTATAATAATAATAATTAAAATCAAATCAAAAAAAAAACAAAAAAGCACAAGAAAATTCCAAGTTTAGTCGAAAAACCACAAATTAACCAATAAAAAAAAGTGAACATAAAAGCAAATCAGCTTTTTTTTCAGTAGCTTCCGACCAAATTTAAATTCTATTAATAAATCAAACAAAAAATTGATAACTGAACGAAGAGAAACATCGTGTTATATGTACAATGGTCGTCCTTTTTTCCGAGACACATTCCATTAAACGCTACAAAAAGAATCGGTTAGGTTAATTAATAAAAAAGCATTTTACGTCGTCACTTCTTAATGCGGCATTGCTTTTTCTTCTTCTTCGTCATCTTCTTTCTTCGCCAGTCGTCGAAACAACGATGCAAAAAAAAAAAAACACAAGTGTAGCACAACAAATCTTAACTTTCGCTTAACCCATCCTACATCTCGAGAAAATCAAAAACAAAAATTGAAATTAAAGAAATAAATATCATTAAAAATGGCATTAAAAAAAAAACAACAACGAAAAACAAAAACCACACGAGATCATTTCAAAAGAAAATGATCTTGATTCACAGTTCGGTATTTGAAAAAAGAAACAAAAATCGGTAAAACGATCTTCCACTTCGAAAAAAGCGTGAAAGATCCCGAGACGCGTCGTCAACTTCCACAAAAAAGTCACCATCTTTTTTTTTTTAAACATATATCACTCTTGTCAAAGAGGTCCTTTTTTTTTTCTCTTAGGTAGAAAAAGTTTGTATATTTGATTTACAAGATATATTTTGCATTTTCTTTTAAATTTCTTTGCTCAGTAACAAAATATAACAAAAGTAGAAAAATATTTGGTTATTTTTTTTTGTCTGTTTTTGTTTTTACTTTAAACTTTTTCTTCTTTGCACTTCTTGTAGTATATAAAATTAATGCTCGGAGCTCGAAAACCATTGAATTGGAAAAACAGAAGCAAAATCGAACGAGAAGAACAAATAACCAGTTTTTTTTTTGTAAAACTCACGGTTGAACTTCCTCCAATCCAAGGAGCTCCGAAAGTATCGTCGTTTTGTGTTTTTTGTGTGTTTTCCTACTCGGCTTCCGTGAGCAGTGTGGCCAGGCTCTCGTCGTTGCCGTTGGTCGTTGCAGCAACGTCGTCTTCGGCGCCACCACCGTTGGGGGTTTGTCCGTCCCCATCTCCGAGGATTTTCTTCATGATGACAGGTTTAGTGGTCCCATCTTCTTTAGCGTCGTCAAACTGGCCGTTTTGGAGAACGTTCTCTTTGACATCTCCCGAACCCTTGTCAACTGGAAGTGGGGCAGCTTTGATGTTGCTATAAAAAAATTATATGATTAAAAAAATCTAACTATTCCACTACTCACCGCATACTCTAATGACTAATCAAACCATTTGAGTTCCATCTATGAGGCACAGTTTTCCATAATAATCTCAATATTGAATTTTTGTAACATACAACGTTATTCGGGGCAAGCCTTCAATTAGTTGTTGTTGCATATCACTTGAAAGGGGATTTCATTATCTTACAAATGGTGCAAATTTTAAAGCTCTAGCACAATTAAAACAAACGTTAAAGTAGTTTGAATACACCTTGGTAAGGTTAATGCAATTTAAAAGTAAATTTATGATCTTAATATCTTGAAAAATATAAAACTTAGAAATCTAAAACTTTTAGGAGAAATTTTAAATTTATTTCTTGAGAGGTGTATGCCAAGTTTCATCAAAATCAAAAAATGTAAAGTACATTTTTTATTTATTTTGGTTGGTTTGACATGGAATGACTCATACCTACAGCAATTATAGATAATAGACATGCATTTACATGCTTCACCTTGTGTTATCATAAATAAAAGGTACAGTCGGACATTGTTAAACCGCCACCCTTGGTGCTGGACAAAAGTGTGACGGTTTTAAGAGGATGATGAATTAATGTGTGTTAACCATTATCAATCATAACCATAAAAAAAAAGCACAATACCCGAGTGATGAATGAGAAATGGGTGACTTATGCCTCACACACATTTAAAAGCAAAAGAGTTATAAAAAATAAATTTCACAGCTCTTACTTTCCAACTGACGAGATTGTGCACCCACGCCCTAAGGTGGTGTATTTTTCACCCACTTCTTCGTCATCGTAACCTGAGCGAGGCGAGTACTGCACAGGTTTTCGAATTTTCTTTCGAGGAGTCTAAAATTTTTAGGGAGGGAGGGAGGGGGGGGGCAGGGTTTGCATCAAATACAAACAAACGTGACACTCTTTCTCTTTCCCGTAATGTTTTGTTGAAAAAAAAGTCAAATTACCAAAACTTGATGAGGAGACTTCCCCCTGACTCGAGCAGGAATGCGTCGAAGCCCGTGTGCAGTGTAACCGCCTCGTGGAACGGTTAGTCCAGGAACGGAACCGTACCTATTTTTTTCAAACGTAACACAACTCATGCTGATCGACCGAACTTCGTGCAATGTTAGTTTATTCAACGGTATTTTTCGCAATTAAAAAAGTTTCTTGCTTACCTTCTCATTCCTCCCACCGAAGTGACTTGAGGAGGCATCTGCATACTCCGCCCACGCCCAGCTGCGCCAAAATTTGGTCCCCAGCTCCCTACAACCACTCCTGCTATTTCCAATTGACCTCCTCGGGCAAGCATCCCACGCCGACTTGGCATACCACGACCTGCTCCACACATTTCAGAAGCTGTCAAAACAGAAATAAAAAACAAGCACATTTAAAAAGAAACTTAAACGATTTTTTAAGAACACACTGTATATAGTGACATAGTGTCATATACAGAGCAGGGTGATACAAAAAAATGGTAGCAATGTTTAAAGAGCAATTTCTCATAACTTCATAACTTCTCAATTTCTCATTGTCACTGGAATAATACAAATATTGTGTGCAAGACAGCTCTGTGTGCTCTTTCTAATGATATATAATTCTATGGCTTCCATAGCTTTGTTGCTATAACCGCACAAAAAACCATACCCTCAAAAAAAGTTGCAAAACCGATTTCACAAATACGAGAAGAGTTCATAAATTGAAGGCTTGCCCAGAATAACGTACGTTATATTTTACCCTTCGCCCAATTCCAATTTTCGTTGCTCGTTAGCTTTCGTCTTTCGACAGTTGATTAAAAAAACAAAACACTTTTACAAACAACGTACCCAGAAATCCTCTTCCTCTCCCACGTACAGGATACGCAGCACCAGCAGGCATGAGAGGCATTGGTGGCGGTGGAGGAAAACCCGGCATCCGAGGTGCCATCACTGGCAATGGAGGACGTGCAAACTCAACGTCGAGATCTTCCAAAATAGCTTGCCGCATACGTTCCACTTTCGCTACCTGATCAATCTACGCAAACAACAACAAGTATTTAGAACGAGACACTGAAAAAAAATTGCATTAAATACAAGCAGGGAATAAAAAATGTGAAGAAATGCGATCATCCTGCATTATCTGTAAGAAGTTAAATCCACAAAACGAGAAACAAAAACTGCAAATAACAATTAGTAAGTGATACCATTGACATTTGAACTTACTTGGCCGTCGCAGATTTCAATCAGGTTTTTGGCAGTGTTTGCTTTCAGTAACTTGTGATGGAAAAGTTTCCCATCAAAGAACAACCACGGGCAGCACATCAACCACGGAATTGGAGCTCCGCACGAGTCGTTAGCAAACAAAGCTGCTTCGACACCTCGCATGAACAGAGCAGCAAGCTGAACACCACGTGTTGTGATCAGTGGAAGCTAAATAACCCCACAGACAAAATTACTTCAACAACAGATCGAGTACAGATGATTCCATGGTTCAGTGATGAAAAGTAATTAATTGACGTACGTTACAAATATAAAATACGAAAACTGTTCTTACTTGCATGTTTTGCATAAACTGTGCATCCATGAGTTGGGGAGACACCGCCTGTGCAAGAAATGCATCTAGCTCTTGCTTACGCAGAATGCCTCGATCGTTACATGACACAATATACCTGCAAGGAATTCATGATTTACATGCTTCGTATCAACACCATTCTTTTCGATAAGAGAAATCAACTTCAGTTCAAATAACGTTTTTTTGTACCTAAGAACACAACACATAACGAGCAAGTGTTGAGGAACATTAGACGTGTTCAGCATCAATGGCGTGTCGCTTCTCATACAGGTTAGAAACGCCCTCAGTCGTCGTTTCTTGTCATCCAAAGTGGCGCCAAACCACAATCTCTGAACAGTTGGCACTGCCCATCCCAACGGTACCGCTCTCACAGACTCTGGTGCTCGATACTGGTTACTATTCGTCCACACCCATTCATGCACGACAACTTCAGGAAGCTTTTCTGGAAAAAAAAAACAAAACAAAAAATAAAACACAGCTTTCATCAACCATGTTACAAATGCAAGTCAAAATTAGGGTGACCAGATGTCCCGGTTTTCAGCACAATGTCCCCCCGAGTCCCGAAATCGTTTTTCAAAATGCCTTTTTGTCTTTTTTAATATTAACCAAAAATTAATAAGACACCGTAATGCTATCTGTTCATTTCATACTGTTTTTAAGTTTGTTTTTTGTTTTTTTTTTACACAATAAGCAGTTTTTTAGTGTATCCAATTTTCCTTCATTGAAATCTGGTAATACAAAATTTGTATGTCAAACGAATTGATACCAAATAATCAACATTTTTTCATGTAACAATATTTTTTTTTAAAATATCGAGGTTTTTATCGATATATTGATATATCGTTTTTATGTCCCGCTTTTTGGTTTTCCAAAACTGTAATCTCTTTTGGCGATACCAGTAAGCCCTGAAACATTCTCGAGGAATAGGTTCCGATAGACTCATAATATCAATGAACCAATGAGAAAAAAAAATTGAAATTCATAGGACAAACTAACATTTGAACAGCCAATGTGTCACAATGATCTCACAATATTGAACAGTTGTACAAAACTAACAAAATTGATAATTTTACAAACAAGAGACTTGTAAATGTAGTAAAGCAACAGGATTTTTTTTTCCATATACAGTTTTTTTTTATCCGTAACATGTTTTAATCTACATTTTTTTTCAGCTATTTTCTCAACTATCTAAAAATAAAAATACACAGTGTACTAACCATCAGAGTGGGACTGCTCGGCTTTCTGCTTGGCCAGAAAATGCATGTGATGCAAGTTGAAAAGAATCGCATACACCATTTGCCGGATAGGCCTGTACAGAAGGGAAGCGAGAGGAAGTTCTTTGGGAGTTTCTTCCTCGATGCTCAACGGAATCTTGATTTCACCCTTCAAATTAAAATACAAAACAAACAAATACATTATATACATGGTTGAAACCACTTACTGTGGTAACAAACTATTTGCACAAGCAATTTGAAACATAAAATTGCTCTTCATACAATCAAGCGAGACTACCTCCCCCCTCTCGGAACATATTTAGCTCGGACGTTTTTTAATGTAATATGGATGTTTGCGTAAAAAATGGCAACAACGGCTAAGTTGCTCATATTTTGAGATTATTTGAGGTTAACACTCATTTGGAGTTTGATTTGTCACGAAACAGATGTGATTTTTTTAGACATGTTCGTCATAAAATTTTATGTTGACCCCATCCCCCAGAAGTCGATTCTAAATCCGCCGCTGAACAATTGTATTTATAATTTTAATAAAATAAAATAAAATATTCAAATCACCTGAGAGAGTATCTGATAAATCCAGGGAGACATCAAGCCCTTTTGGTGGCGTTCGCTAGCTGTACGCATCACTTCTGGTGGAACGTGGGGCAACGATGCCACTCCTCCATTAAATCCTTCAGCTCTGCAAGGCTGTTGTTTTTGTTAACCAAAAAATAAAGTTATCATTAATAATAATAATAATAATAAAACCTCAGATTAAACAAAATTGACGCAAACACGTTTCTAAACATTGTCAAGTCATTGAAAATAGAATCAAACTCCACAGTACAAGGCAAACGAATCCCTCGTATTGTTTAACAAAAATCTTTTGAATAGGTGACATTAATAATAAAATTATCCAATATTGAAACATTCACATCAATACATCACTACAGTATAATTCGCCTGACACGAATGCCTTCAAACTTGTAGAATCTTGAAATCTTAAAATCTTAAAAAAGAAATTGTTGTAATTACAAAGTTTGTCCGACGCTCGTTTCACATAATTTTTTAAAATTTCTATATACAAAATTTGCATACAAACTTCTAAGCATATATTTAAAAATTTGACCCTATTGCTTGAGTTTGAGTCGAACATTTCTAAAAATCAAATGATTAGAATTTAATACAACATCAAATCCAGAGGAAGAAGTAACATTTTTTCATTGGTTCTTCTAGCAGTTTTGTCATAAGCGAGTTATATTGTACACTACAGGGTGTCCTAAAAGATCTAGTCAAATTTAACCACCGATGATGCGAATCAAAACAAAGCAAAAACCATATAAACATGGATCCGGAAATGCTTCTCTTCGAAGATAACACAGGATGAAGTCAAGTAACTGCATCATCTCATTGAGTATTCATTTCCAGACCCATGTTTATGTGAACTTTACGCTTCGTTTCGATAAGGAGCATCTGTGGTTAAAATTTGACTGACTTTTCAGGAACACCCCGTATAAAAAATGCAGCAATTCCTTACCAACCGCCAATTATTTTAATATACACAAGTTACTTTTTTGTGTAAACCATTTTTTTTTATCAACCGTAATTATCTAGAAAAACTAATCGAGCATAACCAAGAAACAAAAACAAAACAACGATGACTAAATTAAAAGTATACAGAATCATATTTTCTGCATTTTCTTGAATATAAAATTCGCTCGAAATATAAGATGCACCCGACTATAAGATGTTACTTTTAGGAATTTGAGTGAAATATGAATTATACAGGACGCACCCGACTAAGATGCGCACACGAGATGCAAGTAAGAAACAGCCTATTGGAACATGAAACTTAAGCTCCGATTGGCTCAAATTGTAACGCGTTTTGCAATAAAGAAACAGGAGAACACTGAAGACCGCAAATAGCTTACTCATTCATAACAATTTTCATATTGTACCTGTAATCTGATACCGACTTTTTTTATTGTATCTAATTGTTTATTCCAATTTATGTAAGACGCCCACGAGTACGAGTCGCGACTAGGAAGCGCCTTGTATAAAATCTTGCATAGAGATACATCTTATATTTGCAAAAATATGGTGATAATTGTGGTTGGTGAAGATTCGCTCCAAGTTTATTTTCAACCAAATATAAAAATAAAATGAAATTAACGGAAAGAAGAAGAAATGAAACGAAAGCAAAGCAAATTTGCACAGTGCATCAATGAAATCTCCTCGAAATAAAAAAGCGTAAAACAGACCCCACGTAAAAATAATACGAAATTAAACCAAAAAAAAAAATAAAAATAAAAATAAAAGATTTCATTGAAAAGGGGGAGGTGTAGGACAACCAAGAGAAGAGTCCAGGCAAATCGGTGTTACGTTTACTTTTGGCAAGGCAGGGCGAAAGGAGATTGTCCACACAGCGTCGGGACTCGGATGATTAGGACTCGATGTACTCGAGCTAGACGAAGTGCTCGATGAAAGAAGGCCAACACCACCCCCAGACTGTGGCTGTGCTCGCAGACATTCCGCTGCAAGGTAGCGTTTGGAACGGAAAAGAAAGCCAAAAAAAGAAAAACATGAGCAACCAACGTGCTCACACCGACCACACTCACTGGGCAAATGTTGCTGGCAGATGGCGCATCCGTCATGCTGGAGTTGCTGCTCGAGACGCCATTCACCCAAACCCCACCATTAGGCCCAACGCTAGGAGTACCTGTAACAACTTTTTGGATATTGTCCGGTTTTTTTTTTTCCACAATAAATTGTAATTTTTAAAGATAGAACAAGTGACATTTTCACAATTTCAAATGGAATTTGCAAAGACTTCTCATTGCTTCTAAGTTCGGATATGAATCGTTTCGGAAAAAAAAGTGTCGCGAAATACAGTGAACCCTCGACTTACAGATTTAATGGAGGAAGTTTGCAATTGCTGAGTAACATCTAAATATCTCTATATAAAGGGCAATAATTGGCAACACACTCGTACCTCGCTATACTGTACGGCCACTCTTTATATTGCTTTTCGCTATAAACAGCTTCGATTTATGGCAAAAAAATTACAATATACGGTCAAAAAAATCAGGGAAACCCCATACTTCAATGATAAAAAAAAGCATTATACGTATTACAGTACATTTATTATTATCATTATAAAATTATTAAAAAAAATTTAGTTGGATCTGTTTGTGTACACAGACTACAGATCTGGATAATTATTATTATACTAGCCATATGCCCGTCAACAATGACAAATATTTTAGCTCAGATTGCCTGGCAACATGACATCATTCTAGTGTATTATATTGAGTAATAATTTAGCAGTTGCACCTGCAAAAAAATTTTCTGGTTTTGGTGTGTCAGACATATAAACATACATACAAACACAAGCAAATTATTATACTAAGATGTGTATAGGTTTTTATTGTATGTATACCGGGATATAAAAGTAAAGCTTTTCGAGTATGAAATTGGTAAAACGAGACACTCAGTATATGTGTCATGAACGCTTTATTTCCTCCCATAGCACAGAAACCTTCCTCAAGTCAGCTGTTATTGGTGGTTATTGAAATTGTAGCATAATTGTAGTACCCACTAGATGGAGTTGGTTGGTTGGTTGGTTGTAAACGTGAAAAGTAAAAATGTTAAGTTTCCTAGTTATGAATCTAAAGTTTGTATTGCTAACTCGGAACTCCATCTCATGCCCCTGTGCTACAGCACGGGTCTAGTTCTAGTTATTTAATATCATTACACTACAGTACATGCATACGATTCGTTATACAGCATTTCGCTTCACACTAGCTCCAACGTTCCCTGAACGTATCTCGACCATAAAGAGAGGTAACTTATACCAGAGAGTTAAAGAGTGATGACTTATACTTTGTTTCCATGGCAACACACGGCTATGCATGGTTATTACCTCAATAGTCACTGGCTAAGAAGCGTTAAGCGGGACTGTCACGTTCCTCTTTTGGTCAAAAGAAGCGAAACGAAGAAGAAAAACACGTCACCTATACAAAAATACGTTAACGGCAGCTGTTCACATGGAATGCTGGGAACGAAAACGAAGGGTTTTGGTGCGAATTCGAGAACGGTTTTCGGCAAAAAAGGATGACGTCATGAGGAATGCAAAACGAAACAAAAACGATGACCAAAAGACGAACGTGGCAGTCCCGATTTACATCCAGTGCTGTTTTTCAGCGTATACGACGATAGGCTGTAACTTTAAATTATATTGATATTTTTTCGATTTATATCGATAATCTATCGATATTTGTATCAATGTTGATCTTTCGTATCGCTTAACTTTTTTTTCAGAAAAACAGCACTACATCTATTACCTCAACAGCCACTGGTTGATCAGCATCACATGATACTCAGCGGGGAAATTTCCTGTCATCATTGAGGGGATCAGTTTCTAGTTATTTTTTTAAATGAAACTCAAGACGACCAAGTTTGTTTTGAATTGCTCATTGGTTCTCAACACCATCCAATGGCATTCGAGCACACGAAATTCCAATTTAAAATTCACAATAACCAAACCACCTACTTAGGACACTGTGGACACCCAAGGGACAAGAGAGCCAGATTAACAATATTGTCAACACAAACGGGACAACTTTTCCTGCTCCCGATAACTATTCCAAATGCTAAGCACCCATCAAATTGGACAGACTATTTTCTAGTTGATAATTATCAAGCGTCAGAAAACCAGTACAGTGGGTACGAAAGATGCTGGGACTCGCACTGGTGAAATCTGGCAAATTGTTCAAACTGGTAAAACAGATTTGCGACAAAACAAAACTTCGTCACGAGTTTTCAATTTCATTAAATTTGTGGTACGTTTCGTTTCCGAAATTTGTTAAACTGAGGTCCGTTGAATAGTGAGGTTTACTGTATCGATAAAGACGAAACAATGATAAAATAAAGAAAAAAGTATCAGTTACAAATAAACTAGCTATGAATTTGTTCATGTCAAATGATTTCACATGATGATGAATATTCGCTAGTTCCTCCTTTCCGTCCATCACAAATAATTTAAATTAAATTGAGAATTCAAACCATAGATATCTTATTTTCTACCAAAAAAAAATATGCCGAACGCTATATTTTTTGCCACAGTTAATTTTAACTATCGTATCTTATGCAGTATTATGTCAGTTTAAATCACGTATTCAGTTACATTTGCTTACAAAATGTATTGGAAAATATTTATTTGCAATCATGTACTTGCACCAACAAGAATTACTAGCCCGAAAACTGTCCAAACAGTCGATAACTCTTGTAACTTACATAGACCCTATACAGTAGACACATTATCAACTGTTTTTTTGTTGACGTTTTCATGCTAAAAGAGTACAAAGTGAAAGTGGCCCTAGTAGTATCCACAATTCACGTTACGTTCCATAATCTTATATTTTCTGTGATGAAGTTCACCTCATTTACAACTGATCATGTCCACAAAGCATTCATTCGACATTCTTGAACTGATTTTCTCACATGTGAATGACACAATACATTGTTCATGTGATTGAAACAGACTCCAAAATGTCTGCAAATGTTACGAACAACATCTAACATCCTCAACAATTAGTTCACAAAACATCAGCATAGTGACAATTTCATCACCAAAAAAAAAAATTTTGAATAAAATTGCAATCTACAAATTACTATTATTTTTTTTAATTGGTTCAAACTACTTTTCACTTTGATAAAAAAAATGTTAAACAAAATTAAACACTCACCTGCTTTAGGTGCGTCGGTTCCAGCATCATTTTCGGCAGATGAATTTGTGACATTTGGCGAGTTTTCATTCTCCCCAATTTTTTGTTTGGCCTATATATATATAAAATTGCGACGACACAATTAAGTTTACAATCAACATTTGTCAACCATCCAAAAACCAACCACAAAACAAAAATTACCCTCACCTGATTCTGAGTTGAAGGTGGCTCCACTATGATCTGCGGTGCAGGTAATTGAGCTGCACTAGTGGCCTCTTGATAAGCAGTCAGACTGGACAACTGTTCAAAAAATAAATAAATGAATAAATTGTCAAAACAAAATCGCAACAATTCGATCGGCAACTAATAGCTTAGCGAATATCATACTTCGCTTTCTTCGGTTTCGGATGCGAATCGTACGGGATCCGAAATGAATGTCGAGTTAGCATTTTGGACATTGTTCGACGACGGTCCTGCTTGAGATGCAACCGGAAGACGAGATGCTTGTTGAGGAAGATTGGTAAATGGCATTGAGGGAATATAGTGACCTGGTTCGTACCGACGAGCTATAAAAAAAAAATAAATGCATTCGACGTCCCAGCATAAACTCATTACAAGTGAAACGTTGTAAGCCAAGTTGTAATAGTCGGTGAAATCAAAACGTTTGTCGTCTTCGTAGCTTACTATTGTTGGACGGGCGATAGCGCAAAAAACCATCTTTGGTTCCATTGAGGTAATACTGGACACACTGCTTGAACTTCTGAATTCGCTCATCAGTATAATTCACAGTACCACTACTGCCACCAAAAACTTGTGCTCCGATGGCGTCCAAATTTTCAATGTTGGGTAGTGCCCTGACGTAGGCGCACACCGCTTTTATAAGCACGTCCGAAGGAATCACTTGCTACAATCAACAACAAAATTTCCATTTATTACAAACCAATTTTTTTTTTCATCAAAATGGTGGAAATCATTTTCCTAACCAAAAAAAACATGTCCGTACCTTGTTTTTTGCTTCAGGACAAATGGTTTTATAAAAATCCAAAAGATCTTCTTCCGTGAGCAAGTAATTACCGAGAAGAGCGGCAAAAACGCAAAAGCGATTGGGATGAAGATCCATACCCTTGGCAACTTCGTTCAAAATGAATTCTTTGGTTTCTAAAGAACCCTAAAATGATGCAACAAGAGTGTTAGACTGGTATACTCATCACAACTTGAAACAAACAAAAAATATGCTTAATACAGTGGAATCCAGTTATTATGTCATTATGATCACTTTGAGACGAATGCTTTTGAAAACAATAACCGGCTGATTTAACATTAAACGGTGTTGGAACTGACTGATTATAATAATAGCCGATTTACAACATTATCCGTGACCATAATAACTGGATTCCACTGTAATACAGGGTTTTTATAAAACACTTATATCGTTTCAATAATTTATAAAACAAAAAATCATTAAAGGTATTCTAACAATATGCAGTTTTAAGAAAAAACAGTTTATTACAGAAACTTAATAAAGGTTCGAAGTGTGCGATTCTAGTTCAACAGCATGTATCGAAGCGGTAGTCGAATGCTTGCTAAACGTGCCGTAACCTATTGTAGCTTTATCAATTTCAACAATAGCCGCTGTGCTCAAACGGCACAACAATGTGCTCACATTGCTTGAGACATCTACAAATTGCTGTGAAAAACTGTTTTTCCCCCAAAATTGTATATTGCGAGTTTAAATATCTTAGTTTTGCTTTATAAATATTAAAACTACACGTATATACTTTTCATGAATAACTCGGTACATATGGTCCTAAATTTTATGCAAGGGTTACATTCGGCAAAGACCCACACAGATATCGAAATTTCCCAACAAAATAGAAAAGCTATAGCAATTCACCGTAGACACATTGGGTACTTGTGTGTTAAGCAGACACCACAGCCGATCGGCATGGGGGTTGTTGTCAATTGGCGAGCATAAACATCAGTTTAGGTTGGTTAAAAAAAAAACCACTAAATTTAGATTAATTATAAATGTTATATATTTTTAACTAACCTAAACTGATGTCTATACCCATGGAGCGGTACCCTCATACTACTCGCAGCTGCTCCAACACGCAAATACCAAATTTTGTTACGTTCAACTTCTCGTACTTTGCATTTTCATTCTTGGCTATGTTGTAATGACATTTCACATCAACTGTTTACATTTATAATTTAGTGAAACTTTAAGACTGATCTTTCAAAATTCAGCGCCCTTTAAGTAACACGATAAAGAAAAGTTCCCTGTTAATTGTGATCAGATATTTCATGAATTGCAATAAATTATTCATTTCATAAAACACTAATCCAAATTCGGCGATTCCCAGTGAATGAGATTTAGTACCGCCCTGCAGTGCTATGCGAGTCAACCAATTTCCAAATCAACATTCGTCTTGTCGCTTATTGCTATTTACATTATCGAACGACACCCTTCTTTCATAAACACACGAAGAGCAATGCGATTCAACAGGTATACCTTGTAGGTTAGCTTCAGCTGCTCCGATGAGAAATACCGCGGTGGATCGAAAATGGCATATTCGGCATCTTCCGCAACAAGCCCGTCGCAAGCGTTCTCCCGGCAATAAGCGATGACTTCCTGCCGATGGTCGTCCATCGAGCAGACCACGCCGATGTTGAGATGGCGCAAAGCCATGCGCAAGCAGGTGGTGAGGCACACGGGTGGAACCCACCAAACCTTGGGTGGCGGGGTGCCTTTCGTACCGACATGTTTCAGTACCTGGGCGATCTTCTTGCGCTCGAGCTGCTGCAGCTTCGACCATTCGGCCGAGCGCTGTAGCTCGAGGCTGCCGTTGAAGAAAACGGCCAACTCGATGCGGTTGTGCTGGATGGTCTGGATGAGAACGGCCAGAAACTGGACCATGCGGTTCCACTGTCCCCCGCAGACCCAGTCCGAGTAGTAGCCTCCGTAGAGGCGATCGAGACAGCATTCGCCATCCACAACGAGATACAGTCGGTTAGGACCTTGCTTGGCGGACTTGCCTCCTCCGGGTCCTCGTCGCACCGACACGCTGCGAGCTATCCTCAGCAGATCAACCGGAACGCACGCACCGGGACAGTGGGTCTCTATGAATTTGTGCAGGGCTTGCACACCCATTTTTTTTTGTATAATTATTATTATTTTTTTTTGGGCTACGATCCCACGTGCAGCAGCTACTAGACGACTATCACGCCCCTCTCCCCTCCGGCTCTAGATAGACGTATACTTCAATTATTATTATTATTTTTCAAACAACTCGTTCCCCAAGAAAATAACATATACAAGATATAGGGAAAGAAAAATAAAACAACCTCCCCCTCCAAAAAAATAAAAATAAAAACAAATTACTCCCGATTTTTGCAATTGTGATGAATCAAGAAAAAAATGGATGTCTCAGGTTCGAGTGCTCTCACGTCGAGGAAAAGAAGATATCGATGATGAAAAAGGAGGACCGAGTGGCCATCGTCGACTCGTAAAAATCTCGCCCTTAAGGAAAAGGGTTGTCTATCTCTCGATCCTTGTCCTTCCTGTCTATTATACTCAATGGGATATATTTTTTTTCGGTCGTCGTCGGTTGGATGAATGGGAATTTGGCTGTTGACTATTTCTTCGTCGCTCTTGAAGGGTTGAAAAATGATGAAATGGGAGGGGGGAAAAACGCTTGGGGATCGATGGCGGCGATGTCGCCGACCGAGAGAACCTCGTGTTTTCGTCTCCTCCTCGTCGACGAGACGAGAGACGGATGATGTGATGCTTATTTTTTGGGGTTAATTTTAATCCTCGCCTTTGGAGGGCGTCTGAGTCCAAGGAGATCACAAAAGCTCGGATCGGCACGTCAAAGCTCGATCGTAGAAAAATTTAAAATATAAATGATTAATTGATTTATTAGTAAATTGCATTTATAAATGTAAACTATTTTCTTTTCACATTTTTTAATCACATACGTGGCGAGCGTCAGCTGATCTGTCTGCTCAAAGAACGAAATCAGAAAAGCTCGAATCAACATCAAAAAGCTCGGGTTCGTATCCAAATTTTAAAAATAAAAATCATTAATTTTTTTACGGTACTTTTCGATTAAACGCCCCACCTATCTAATGTTGCTGCTGACTTGTACTTGGTTATTGATTTATTTTGCAGGTTAAATTAAAAAAAAAACAAGCAATTTAAACTATTTTTGTAAAATATTATCACAAACATGCAGGAAAACAAAGCTCGACTCATTACGAGCTTTCACCTTGAACCTTGCCATGTAAATTAAAACAATTCTATTTTTAATAATAATAATTTGGTTCTATGGTGTGATATCGTAATTTTAACTGATGATGATAATGATAATAATTTGTTATCTATTGGTTAATTTTTATTAAGTTACCGTACTCGAAAAAGTAATCGAGCCGAACTTCAAGCTTGAGTGAAACATGCTCCACTACGAGCCTCAATCGATGGAGATTAATCCTCTCACACACTTTATGTAACTAAAATAATTGTTCTCTTAAAACTTATCTTACAACACATGTAAATTGGAGTGCGTGATAAATTAAAATAGCAACTTAGGAAATGCAAGATTATTTCTCTTCGATTAACATTTTGATGTTATGTATAGAATCCAGGCATTGTATAGAATGCCTAGCTATTTTTGGCAAAGTATGAAATTAACATTGGAATAATTACGTTTTATCCAAGACTAAAGTAAAAGTTAAGTTAAATTTATGTATAAATATGGGCTGTTTTATTTTTATAAAAAATGTTGTTAATTTATTTTAAATAATTTTAATTAACCAAAACAGCTCTATACAAGAAAATATTTCATACTTTGCCATAAGAGATTCTGGCATTGTATACAATGCCAGAATTCTATACATTGCCGGTAGTGAAAGATGTACAATTTAAGAATATTTCAAAGCCATACAAATGTTCGTTCGACTAATGATAGAAGATCGCATTCAAAGAATGTGCTAAATATAAATGCGTAGGTTGACGTTCTAAGTTTATTTATTCAGTCGGATGTCTGGAGAAATAAAAATCGGTGCTTTCATAAAATAGCAAAAATAGCAAAATAACAAAAATATTTATAAAATAGAGAAAAAAAAATTATTTTAATTATTTTGATGTTCAATCAAGCAAACGAATCTGAAATATTTCTGAAAAATATATTGAAATAAAAACAAAATTGGTAAAATTTTCTAAAAAACTGGAAAAGAATGATTTTCTTTTTACAATACATTTTTTAAAAATGTTTTAAATTTTTTTTACAAATATTTTAAAACATTTTCTGAACTTTTTATTTTATACTTTTTTAAAATTTTAATTTATTTTTATATATTTATATATTTTTTAATTGAAAATTTTGTCTGAAAAATATCTTAGAACGCTAAACATATTTTGGTTCTTGAAAAATAAATTAAATTTAAAATATTTATAAAAGCTGAATAATTTTATCAATGTGAAAAATGTTTTAAAAAAAAATTTTAAATAATTTTCTGAAAATTGAAAACGTTTTAACTTATTTTTTTTTTTAAAATTGAAAATTTTTGTCTGAAAAACGTTTTAAAACGTTAAAAAAATTTCGGTTCTTGAAAAATAAATTAAGTTTGAAATATCTATAAAAACTGAAAAATTTATCAATTCTGTAAATTATTTACCAAAAAAAAAAACTACATATTTCACAAATTTCCGTTAATAAAGTGAAGAAAAATAAATTAACTGTGTTTACTGAATCTATAATTTACATTCAACTCAATTATTAATTACTTCATTAATGAGTTAATTAATTCAATTAACTTTACACATGAGTCGCTTTCACTTGATACGTCTTTAATGCAAAAACCATCCAAAAACAGTCGATAACGTGTATAGCATCTATGTAAATTTCCAAAGTTATCGACTGTCTTTGGACGGTTTTCGAGCCAAAAGCGTAGTAATAAAAAGTGGAGTGTTTGTTACGATTGATACGTTTCATTTTTCGCGCGCATTTTATCAAAGCACGTGATCACTGTCCAGTCCAACTTGTTGTTCTATTTTTATTTATTTTTGACATTTTTTTTTTTAAAGCTTTTCCCTTTATTTTATCTATCATCATCATCATCACATTTTTACCATTGACCCAAAAAAATACATATCTCTACGAGAGTGACCTCCGAAACTTATGAAGGAAAAATCGTTGTAAACGACAACCAACTTTTAGTTTAAAATAGTATATTATTTATAATAATTTACAATGGCAGACAACAGTGGCCAACACAAATGCTTAAAACACGAGGTAAGTAAATTATACAATACTCATAACATTACATCGCTTCATGGTGGCTTTTACTGACCTTGGTATTTTGATCACACAGTCTTTACAAAAACGACCACTTTGTTTACAGGTTGTTTCCAAAGGACGGTGGCTTCAACTTAATAATATAACTTACCAAGACCACGAAGGAAAGAGCAAGTACAGTATTATATTTTTAATAATAATAATAATGATATTTTGTATATTTGGACCACATAATTAAAAAAGCGCCGTATTAGCGGAACACCGAAAAAGTGGACCTTTGGCTAAAATGTATTGTTTGGTTTAAATTATACAGAGTTTGGGAATCCGTCAATAGAACCACTCGCTCTCCAAAGCTGAATGTCGACAGTAAATGTTTTTTTCTATGGTGTTTGAAATGTTTGACTGCAAAAAAAAAAAAACTTGTACGTGTTTTAATGGTCGTTACGTTGTTTCAGGTGTCGGAGTTTTGGCCGTTTTGAAACGAACCTTGCGGAGCGATTGCTTCGTATTAGTACGACAATTTCGCCCGCCTCTTGACTCGTTTACTCTGGAATTTCCAGCTGGTTAATAGACTTTACTTTTTCTTTATAGTTTATAGAAAACAAAAAATTTATCATGTCATTATGTCAATAATTATTCCCTTTTATTTTTTCCCAGGAATAATCGGTGAAGATGAAATACCCGAACAGGCTGCGTTAAGAGAACTGAAAGAGGAGACCGGATACATAGGAACTATCAAGTTTGTGGGCCCTGGTAAACTCGACGTCCTATGTACACCGTCGCATTCAATAGACGATACAGGCGTCTCCCACTTTTCAACAATTGAGGAGTTTGGTGGAATAACGGCGTAACTCAAAAAATGTAGTTTTGAGAAAAAGATCAAAAAATAATGACATCGGCAAATTTAAAATTAGAAAATAATTCCTATCAACTGTCTATTTATAGAACAAAGTGAACAGGTTTTGCATAAAAATTGTCAACTTTAGTTGACAGGCCTCAAGTTACGGGCTAATTTAAATCTGCAATTATGCCGTTATTCCAAATATTGTGCTATTTCATTAAATGCATTTACACCGTTTTTTTCCAAAGATCAGTATCTTTTCCATTGTTTTGGAAAGTAAACAAGCAAGTAAAACGGCCATAAAGTGAAGCGACAAAAGTAAATAAATCACACAAAATGTCATATTTACAATAGTCGCGTTCCACATTTTTGCTCCAAAAAGTCTGAAAGTGCAAATTACACTGGTCTATAACGATTCATTTTAAGGAATAATGACATAAGTGAATTGACGCCATTTTACAACTCCTAAATTAGGTCCCTAACCGATAAGTAGGAGACACCTGTTTAGTAAGTGATTGATGGGTTAGTCACATTTTATCGCTATTCACTTTCTTTTTAGTTGTTGCGGTGGATCCAGGAATTTCAAATAGTACGATGCAGATGATAACCGTTGAGGTACGTGTTGTATCTTACATCATCTTAAGTTGAATGATTGTTATTCATGAATGACTTCACTCACATTTTTTGATTTGCAGATTGATGGTGATGTAGCCGACAACATCAATCCTCTGCAACGGAAATCGGACGAAGCGTCCATTGAAGTAGTTCACGTGCCGGTCTCTGAACTTGCGGAAGCTGTACAAGGTAAGACAAAAATGATCTTAACAACCCAATAATTTGAATAATAATAATAATAATAATAATAATAGAGCGTCATCTTTACATAGTATGTACCTTTTTGATTCTTGCAGAAAGTATTCGTTCCGGTACCATCGTAGACTCGCGCGTCCATGCCTTTTGTTTGGGATTCGCCAAAGGAAAACCTCGCAAAGGGCAACTACTTTGGGCTGAATCTATGGATGAAAAATAAGATTTTTATATTTAATAAAAAAATTAAGCTTACTTTATTATTTATCTGTTTTGTTATTTGTTTTTTAATCGGGAGTTTGAAAGTTGAGAGATCGTGTTAAACCATAGTGAACTAAATCGCTTTTTTTCGTGGCATTATGAACTAATTGAAACAGCATGCACAAACTACATAAAGTCACCATTTACTCAAATTGAAGCTTTTCAACTATAGTTTCCTATGGTTTAAGAAGGAGATCCAATTGGCGTTTAGTTCGTAAAATTTCTATATTGATTAATTTAGTAAAAATTGTAGTTAAAGACATTAACTGATCTACATTGGCAAAAAATTTGGATGTTATTAATACTCCCTTTGCAAAAAATGTTGCCACCATTTTATTGTACAAACTAATAGTCCATGCGGAGATATTGTTCTCTGCGTTTAGCTCTCTTATCCTTGTATGTTTTCGTTGTCATGGAAATATTCTTACAGGGACACTTGCCTTTTATGTAATTTATTGATACAATTTTAAATATCGGAAAAGGAGGAAAATCTAACGTCGTTCCTAACTTGGGTAAATATGCAGTTTAGGTTAGATTGATCAATTGCAAATGTGTTTCATATGATTTTGTTTGTTTTAATCTAACCTGACCCGGTCTCTAAACCCATATACTGAATTTTTTTAACCCCTATATTTTTTCGTTTTCGATGCCATTGAGGATCTAAAATTAGGGCCTCCCCAAAAAAAGAAAGATATCCATAAAATTACATTTTATCTAAGTGCAAATTTAATTTTTGTCATTTTATGCAGTGTGTAAGTTTGATTTCTATAGTATTCTATAGTATTCATGATTATATGTAGTACTTATTTATTTATAATGTTAAAATGGTAGGTCAGGTCAGACATGATACTCCTTGAAATTATGTTTCTCAAGAAAAATTGCTAATGTTCTTGAATTTATTTTTTGGAGAAATATCTATTTTTGTGTCCTTTACCACTTCGGTAAAAGAACAAATTATCAAATAGTATGCTTTCTATTAGGCCGAAATTTGAATTTTCAAATGTTCGCGCGCAATTGTTTTCAAGGACGAGTAAAATGATGAAAAGGATTTGATAAAACCCGGATCAACAGCTGGTCTGAAGAAAACATTTTCCTACAAGGGCAACCCCAAACCGAAAAAAAAAACAACAAAAACACAAACTGTCAGCACACCATTGAGATGCCATCTCCTCGTTCCCGTCCAGATGATGATGGCTACGACTATTTATTCAAGATTGTCGTCATAGGAGACTGTGGAGTTGGAAAGACGTGTGTTGTACAACGTTTCAAAGCTGGAACCTTTGTGGAAAGACATGGGAACACGATCGGGGTTGACTTTGCCATGAAGGAGGTGATGGTCGATGGCAAAAAGATCAAGGTGCAATACAAAACCGCAATTACAATCGGTGTGATGCTGTGTGTTTTCATGATAAAAATAAACCCCCAAGCATCTTTTTCATGAGAATAATGTGTATACCAATTTTTCATTTTTACATTATGCTTATGTATAATTCTATATAATATAGAGTATAATCTCATAAGTATACAGTATATCAAGAATGATAAGAAATTGCATGAGTTATATGACATGAGCCAAATGCATAGTTTTTATACATTGTTTGTGTAGCCTTGATGCAAACAAAAGTTGGCACGAAAGCCTATATTAATATACGGCATTTCCGCATTGAACTTAACCATATAAGATGTACTGTACATCATATATGACGAGAACAATGTATATAGAGTTTTGATGTATTGTTTATATTTTGATAAACAATAGAACTCAATTCTATTTAACTAAACCTTATCCTATGTTGCGTATGTTGGATAAAAAATATGTGTATGTATGTTTTGTTTTTCAATATACGCAGCTGCGGTAGTCATTATAGAGAAAAACACATTCGTCCATTTCATGAATGTGATTTTTTGGCTCCAACTCGTTTGACCGATTTGAAGTGAGTGACTTAGTTTAGATATTTTTGTTAAAAAGACAACTTAAAACACTGTATATTATTATTATAGTGTTCTTAAGTCACTATTTGACGAAAAATTTAAAATAAGCATATTTTTGGGGTATTGTGTATGCAAATACAATTCATGTCATTCATTAGTGATATATAATGATTCTGTCATTAAGACATTTGAAATTTGTCTTAGTGATTTTAGAGACACCCTGTATAATCTTTTTTTTTCCCAATTTGATTATTTTAGCTAATTCTGGACAATATGGTACATTGCTTGAAAATCCAACATTTAAAATTCGTCTAATTTTGGCAAATATCGATTTTAGAGACACTCTGTATAATATCTGATTTTCTTGACTTGGATACTTTTGCCAATACGTTGCTTGCAAATCCTGTTTTGCTCAAAATACACACATTCAGGATTCGGTATACGGTTTTCTGTTCAAACTAGGATACAACTCATGATTCATTTATCGATTTATAATTATTCATTTCCTCGTGGAGTAATTATAATAACGATTGAACAACAGCTGTGGACGTCATTGTTCATAGAAAATAGAATTCGTTTTTTATCTCTCGATATCATTTGAATTTTTGTTGGGATTAATTGGCGCTAATTCAAATAATAATAAACACGCACTTTTTGATAGCTTCTGTTTAAAAATCAAGAGCCCAACACAATATACAGGGTGTTCCTAAAAGGTGTATCCAAAATTTTAATCACAGATGCGAAAAAAGTACATACGAACACGAGTCCAATTCCTCCCAATTTTTCTTTCTAAAAGCTTCAAATATGGGACACGGCAGGACAAGAGCGATTTCGCACAATCACGCAAAGTTATTATCGCAGCGCCCACGGGGTCATCCTCGTGTACGACATGACCAAACGGTCTTCCTTCTTGAGCGTCGAACGCTGGATGGAGGAGGTTCGCCGTTACACAGCTTCCAACGTCATCACCATGCTTGTTGGTGAGAAAAGCTGAATCGACGTCGACGCTTTGCACCGCGAAACCCTTGCTAAAAAGAAATGTTCTCTTTTTTAACAGGTAACAAATGTGATCTGGAAACGCTACGCGAAGTGGAAGCCGTCGAAGCGAACGCTCTCGCGCATCACCTCTCGGACGTGATGTCCGTTTTAGAAACCAGTGCGAGAGAGGACATCAACATCACCGAAGCGTTCATCGAACTCGCACGGCATTTGAAAGACCAGTACACCAACTCGCACGCATTGGACGAAACGACCATGGGAGATGGATTCAAACTGAACACTTCGGCAGTATCAACTAAACGGTGTTGTTCCAACGTTTTCTGACGATGAAGATTGTAATATTCCACAGTGAAATATACGGTTTTTTTTTTAGATCAGTGAAAAGACATTCACAGTTTCTCGCAAAACTCTGGGAACGCTACTGCTACATGCGAGAAACTCGCATGCTCATGGCCATAATATATATATACAAAAAAAATATAAACTAACCGAGACACAGCTGACTTTTTTAGCCAGCAAAAACTTTATAAATATATTTTTTTGTAGTTAATACGTCAGTTTTGTATGATGCACCATATTCCAGAACTGTATAGTTGAAAACAAAAAACTATTATCATAGCAATTTTTGATGCTATCCACTTCAAAGCAGCTCTTTGCAAAAACAGAAATACTGCTTGCACCCAAATTTATTTACATATCAGTATTGTACTGTTTTATACGCATCAACCAAGTGCATTAATAATATGATGATAATCCTATGTATTTTGGAAATACCCATGTTAGTTTGATATCTATGTACACTTTTATGTGGATTTCATTTTTTTTTTTTTTTTTTTTTTGAGATTTTATTTGTACACCCCCTGTTGCATGAAAATGTACACTGAAAAAATTTGTAATCTCTCACAAGGTTGTATTTTGTCGGCACTACCAAACGCGTGCTGTTTTATGGCGAATTAAAATTTGTTATTTTATAGTAAACAACACTTACCTTAATTATATTGACATATTTTTATCGGATGTGTCGTACAGCAATTCGTATTTGTTGGCATCAAGCGAACTATAGAATAGATGCCACCAGGTTATGGACCCAGTCACAGCCAGTTAACTGAAAGTAAAACTAACAAGATGGCAGAAATTGGAATGCAGAAGAGAATTACTATTGCCAAACTGGAATATTCAAACTATGGAACTTCATGATGTTATCAGGTTATGGGCCCAGCAATCTTATCTATATATAATTTGTCAGCTTTTCCAACCACATGACATCCCAGTTGTGAAGGGACTTTTTCCCTGTTTATTTCCAAGCAACCGTTTTGTCCAGGAGTGCCCCTCTCTGCTCAGACGGGTGCTTTACTAGTACTTAATAACTTGCAATTGATCTAAAAGTTGCAAGGCCTCCTGTCACACACAAGCGTTGAGCAATTTTAGGTATGGCAACTTGAGAAATATTGTTGATCACTATGTCAGCTTATTCCCCAACCAATGAAAACTGGTTGGCAAGTAGCTGATGTCAAAGTTGTCTACAAATTGCTCCACTTGCCACATGAATTTGATTGTCAGACCTTTAAAGCCACCAATCATTTCTATTTTGTGGTTAGGCAATTTGTGAACAACTGTGATGTTGGCTTCTTGATGACCAGTTCTCATGGGTTGGGAAAGAAGTGATGTCACAGTTGTCAACAAATTGCCTGTTTGCCATACCTAAAATTGTGCAACTCTTGCATGTGACATGAGGCCTTTAAGGCCAATTGTCACATGCGATTTTTGGCTAGGCAGTTCAACCAATTTGTCGACAACTAACATTAGCTTCTTGCCCAACCCATGGAAACTGATTGGCAAAAAGCTGACGTCGCACTTGTCCACAAATCGCTTGAAATGCCTAACCAACAATTGTGTGACAGGTGTCCTTTAGTGGTTCAAAAATTAAATTACAAAAAAATCGATATAGTTACCACGTCACGTTGTCTTTACTTTCTACAAGTCGAATAATTTTCAGGATGACAAGCTGCAATTTGAATTTTCTTTGAATGAAATGATCAACCAATAATATAACTAGTGTTTAGTCTAATGTAAAAACTGGAAAACATCAAGTTAACTACCTGCCATCAATTTTCTGAATTTTCTAAGCATGCTGGGCCCATAACCTGTTGGCTTGAAGGCAAATAGCAACAAAAAATACTTTGAACTTAATGTCTCAGCATGTACTAACAGGAAGAGTAATAAAAATGTGAAATGACAGTTAATTATCATTAAAAATCAACAAATACTAATTCGATGTGCATATCTGAATAATAGTAACAAACGACACCCATTATGTCTGTTACAGCAGTTTGTCTTTTAAAACGAGAAATGGTTCAAAGTTCGAATTGAAACATGTCACACACTAATTGAAGAATTGTATTCACTAGCAAAAAAATTTACAAGTTTTGTGTTGAATGTTTTTTTCCACCATTTATACATCCCATGTAATTGAAATACTTCATTACTACGAAAACAAAAATCAACATTTACAGTTGTCGTACAAGTATAAAATTATCTCACTTCTGAAAATAATAATAATAATAAACAAACAAAAAGTACTTTTTTTATACATAAAAAAACAAAACGTGGAAGAAACAAAAAAATAAACGAGAAAATGCAGATGTGTGCTTTCGAAAAAATTTGCTCGACGTTAACATCTAGTTGTACACATTGGTAAGTAGAAATCTAAGTCTTTGCACACTGCCCATCAAAAAGTTGTAACGTGAACTTGCTATATAAAAAAGATTGAAACGTAAAACATTATAAACTATTTTCCTTTTTTTCAACTAAAAAAATAAAACACTGGGAAAAATCCATGGAGAAAAATGTGTGTCGTAATTTCCTTTTTTTTTTATGAGTTACAAAAATAGTTCCACAACTACCGACGTGTAGTAGTTATTTGGATAAAAAGCATTGTCCAAAAAATCGTTATCACTTGTACAAGTAGCTTCTAAAGGAACTGGTGAGTTATGTGTAGTAGAAAACTAAAAATTGGTGACGTGAAAAAAAAAAAAGGTGACGCAAACGTACGTTATGTCTTCCATTTCCGTTAACGAGAACATTAAGCCTTGACCAGTTAACGCTACTTGCACAATCACGGGGTACACTGTGAGAAATTAACTTCACCGAGATTAACTTTTATGCAAATTCCGTTGCTTAACGAGTTGATTAAGAGGGAGGAAAAATCGATAAAGAAATGGGTTTTTTTTTCAATACAGGGTGTTCCTGAAAGATCGAATTTCAACCACAGATGCTATGCATCAAAGCAAAGCAAAGAGTCCATTTATACATACTAATTTGCAGCGATTATGAGACAATAGGTTGATGCATATCAAAACCAAGCAAACCACCCATATAAACATGGGTCCGGAAATGCTTCACTTCTGAGATAACATGTTTAGTTCATTGATGTGTTTAATGCTTTTTGGATGTTATAATGGAAAAATAGTGACAAAATTTTTCGAAAAATGCACAATTTAGCTGTTTCGGCTAAATTGTGCAGTTTAAGGGTCTAAACACTCAAAACATTAATCCGGAGCTTGATTTGCCACAAAAACGACGGACATATTCGCCACGAAATTTCAGGAGTTGATTCTAAATCCGACAATGTTTCTTAGGATAACACAGGGTGACAATTGCATGTGCTTAGGTAATTAGCTCTGCATGTAACGAGTATGCATTTTCGGACCCATGTTTACTTAAATGTTTCGATGCATAAAATGTCGTTAAAATTTGCCTACAACTTTCAGGAACGCCCTTGTATGATAGTAATAAACAAAAAACAAAGAGCAAAAAAAAAAAAACTGAATTTAAATTTTTAACCAGCGAGACTTTCATCGTTGGTCTCGACGCGTTAATCTTTGGGAGCAAAGCGTTTCAAGATAAATATATAAATATATATATATATTTATATATATAATTTTTTTTTTTTGAGAGTTTACTTCTCTAATTCAAACAAATACATTAAAAAAAAAATTCTCTGCAAAAAAAAAATAAAAATTAAACAAAAATTTAGCATATACAGGGATGCACATTTAGCACATTTCGGCTTAAACACGTCTCGCCATAAATTCACAACAAAAGTTTTTTTTAAACAAAAAATTTCATGAAAATAAAATGGAAAATTTAAATTAAAAAAGGACAAAAAACAAAAAGAACAACTTTTGATTATTTTCTGTTTCTTTACACATAATTTTCTTTTCTTTTTTAAATAGTTTCGTAGGATCGTCAAGTTTTTTAAAGCTGTTTAGTTTCATCATTGCACAAATTTTTTTAACCAACATCAGCACATCTGGTCACACACAAAGCCTTTAGTTCCGTTAAAAGAAACAAAAAATTTTCCATTGTGTTTTGTTCAAGTAACTTCGTTAACAAGTAAAACAATATTATTAATAATAATGGGTAGCGTAGTCAAGAAAAAATACAAATGAAAAATATTGGGACCTACATTAGAGGCTACGAAACGCTAACTCGTAACCGACAGAGTCACTCATCTCGCTACGTTACTTTTGTTTTTAAAAAATTATGCTGAAATCGCTATAGTTTTGGGTGAAAAAAACACATCACACGTTTTCTAGACTTGATTAGAAATGTAGTAAAAAATAATAATAATATGCAAATACAAGCTACAAATGATAATATTAAGAGGCTAACGGAAACCCGATTTCTCGTCATCAAATTTCAAGCTATATCACATCATTGTCGATACACTGTGGTAAAATATCATGAAACAAAACGATAACGCACGGAAAAACAAAAATGATAAATCGTGGATATACGACGCAACATACTTTTTGCATTACAATGTCACATTACTAGCATTTTCCTATAATTTTCTATCATTGTTATTATAATTCGATTCATCATCATTAAAATTTTACTATAATTTTGTGCTCAAATTTCATTTTTTTTATACAAGGTTATTCATAATTCCGTGACACATTACAAAAATTCACCACTCAACAGATCTTCAACTGTATTACGCCGAACGAAAAATCTCCCTAAGTTTTTTGTTTTTGAGAAAACCTGGTGTCAAAAGCTTTGCTGATATCTGTTTGAAGTAAAGTAACTTCAAGGTGATGTAAGGTGATTTGGTTTGATTGCTTGAATTATGTTGAGATAGATAACTTGAAGTAAAATGTTACAAGATTTGTTTTTAACATAACACCATCAAGCGCATAGTTTTGCCGTGGTTTTCCACCAGGAGGCAGTTTCTCGCAAATGTACTCTACAAATTTGATTTGATTTTTTATCATTATTTTCTCAATTTTACGAACATAAGAGTCATCAAAGGATCAAATGTGTGAAAATTAATGTGATTGAATTTTTGTATTATCATCAAAATTTCAAATGTGACGTCGACGACTTGTCATGTGGTGTCCACCACTGTCACCGTTTTAACCACGAATGCAAATTTTGCTTGTAGGGATTTATCAAGGATAATGTTTGTGTAATTGTTTTACACTCCCTTTCTCCACCAAAAATATCTCCGAGACCGTGGCACTAATTAACCGACACGCTTACACGTGTATGGGGACAAAAAATGTGGACATATTGAAAATTTATAAAGTATCAAAACTTGAGTGTACCATTCATTTCAGTGTAATACAATAAAAGATCCGAGTGGTAAAAATTTTTTGCAATGCGTCACGAAAATCATGAACAACCTTATATAGCAGCCATTCAAATGACAGCTGCAATGTAATTGATTCCATTAAATTTCTAGTTGTTACGTTCATAATTCACCGGAAAAAAAAATAAATATGGTTAATCGTCAATTAACACCGTTTGTTTTGTTTTTGTATACATAGAAAATTTTTAAACTAGTTTTTCACTAAGAACACAATAAGTTAATCGTATTGGCTGGAATGATTCTTTTTGGTTTTTAAGTCATGCCACGTTTTGATTGAAATATTGATCGATAATAGAAATAATGTTGCATCATCATCATCCTTATTTTCCCGTTATATTTATGAAACACACGACTATAATTTAACTGAACAAACAAAAATTAAATAACAAAAAATTAAAGGTCTCCCTAAAAATATTATGCTTCGATTACAAAAAAACAAACAAATCAAAACAAAAAAAGTTGGAATCATGTGATAAATATTAATTTAAACACACAAAAAATTATAATGGAACATATACAATAAATAAACAAATTCTGTAGCAGGGTTTTACATTGGGAAGGGGGTAGTTTTTAACTACTGTCATTATCACCGAGTTTCCTTCGTCGTTTAAATCGTTTTCACTATGTGAGATCTCGTATTGCACACTTTGAAATAAAAAATAAAACACAAAATCTCTTCTACACTTAGGCAACAAAACAAAAACTTCCTCGAGACGATAAATAAAAAACGGATATAACTTTCTTTTCTAAAAAATAAAACCTGAGCTTGGCGTTAAATTCGGTTGTTCGGCCAAATTCATTTCTTTGCTCTCGAAATATCAAAATAAAATCGAAAAACGCAAAACACGTTGGGTCGTTGTATAAACATGGACCAATGAAAATCGTGAAAAAAAAATAAATGAATAAAACAAAACAAAACAAAAAATAACAAAAAATAATTCGAAAAGGGTTATTACAATAACCGAATGACCATTTTATGAAAAACTCCGCACATTGGATGTATAATTTAAAAAACTTCGCGAAATTCTTTCTTAAATCTCACTGAACACATTTTTTTTGTTTTTGCGATTATATATTTTTCTCTGAGTGAAAATATATTTACATTTTTGCACACATTGGCAAGTGGTTGATCCGTTTGATTAGATAGCAGTGGGAAGAGGAAGAAGTAGTGGTAGAAATTAAAACAAATAAAAAACGAAACAACAAAAAATTCATGCAGAAGACGAACTAATCAAGTACCTTGCATAACTCCAAGATTGGACACACGAAACACAAAATGGAATCCATTTAAAGAACATGATGCACCTTTCTATTTTGTTAGAAACACATTTTGTTTAAAATCTAAAAATTCAACTATCTTAATTTTGCATGATTAGCTTCTCTTCGATGAATCTAATCTCTAAATAAAATAAATCTTTGCTGCTAATGATGAAATAAAGATAACTAATTAGGAAAAAAATAAATGGAAATTAGCTCGTTAAAAGTTTTAAGCTAATAATAATAATGATAACACATTTAAAATGTTTATACCTATAATGGAATGAACTATTACACCTTATTTTTACTTTTGTAAACCGTGCACTTAATAATATTATTATATCACGTGAAATTCGTATAGTACTGGCAAGAGTTGAAAACTAAGGTACAAGAAAAAAACAAAACTGACATTAAACTTTTCATCATCAAAACTTTCAAACGTCATTTTTCTTTTGAACGCATCTTGGAAAAAAAAATAAAAACTCGGGGTATTTAAAACACAAAAAAAGCTGTAAAGAAAATGTACTAGCGTTATTCGTACAATAATAGTTTAAAACTACTGGCGTAGTAAGCCACTGTGAAAAAATTTGTTACTTTTGATTTACATTAGTTGTTTTTATCAGTCATAAAAAAATACTTGCATGCATTCCAGAGATGAAGTACTTGAAACGGTCGACCGCTTAAAAAAAAAACGACGACAACCACAAGTAATCACATTTTTTCGAGACTATCGGCACCGCCAACACACCGAAAACATCGCAAGTTTAGCTTTCGATAGACTAAAACTTGCCGTCAAATTTTCCATTCACAAAAGTCATTCGCTTCCAACGAACCCATATTCTTTAGTTGAGGGCGGAAAAGTGAGACAACTTACTTCCATAGTCCGAGTGGCGATGAACGACAAAATATTATTTTCATCATCGTCGTCGTTCGTTTAGCCAGACCAAAAAAATTTACTCTTTCCCCTTCGTTCCAATTGAAAACAGCCACTTTCACTTGGTATCCGAACTTTCACCAAAATCCGTTGCATCTTGCCCGTTGGGATGGCTCGGCTTTGTCATGTCAACGGCTTCCCCGCAGCTGGTACTCTCGCTCGACGATTGATCTGTAATGGAAATTCAATGCAACTTTTCACTATTAAGTTCATTTCGCCAACTCCCATTCAATTTGAGGAGTTTTGGTGGAATAACGACCTAAACTAATAATTTCGATTGAAACTATCACCAAACAACGTCAACGTAAAAATAGCCAATCGGAATTTTTATACACACCACTGCCTCCCATTTGTCCAGCATAATCGCTGCTTTCCATACGAAGAATGTACGGAATAACGCTGTCAATTTGCACGTTGCCAATTAAACCCGCAAAAAACAATTCTTCCATGATAGTCGGTTGCAGAGAGCGTAACGTTGGCAATCTGTAAACAAAAATAAACAAAATGAAACAAAACTCATGGAACGAGTTAACAGAAAATGAGATAAAACAAGTGAACCGGAATTGAATTTAAAACGACGTAGTTAAACATGCCTAAGCAGTAGCTTTGGAAACCGATCAGGATTGTCAGGAAAGGTCTGTGCTATATAATTCCGAAGTTCCTGATAAGCTTTATCTTGAAATTTCTCCACTTGACGTGCATTAGGCAACGAAGGATGGTCTGTCGATAAAAAAGCAAATAAATTAGTTTTTTGTTTTATCTGAAAAACAGCAACCATTAAAAACGTCATTTGATATATATTAATAAATTTGTTATTAATACAATATCATGTATAACTGTTCTCGCTAAATAAAGAAATTAGCATTCCAAGTACGCTATTACCAAATAGTAAGCACAAAATTGATTTGGTCAACTACGAACAAATACCAAAATTTTGATAAGGTTAACCTAAATTTCAGATAATTATTTCCAGCAGTTGTAGTTAATGACATATAAAGAATTAACTAATTCAGTTAAAACTTCAAAAACAGACAATTGAAACCAAAAACATTGCAACATTAAAATCGATATAGAAACGTTACCCGGTGAAAACAGCATGACAGCCTTCAAGTATGCATATTCGTGTTCATCCACTTGCAAACGAAGCATAATATTCACATAGTCTTGCAACTTGCAGATGTGGTCCGTCACTTGTTTCACATGCTGGGCTGTCATCTTTTCTATAAAAAAACAAAACACAAACACGTCGACGTTATTAGAAATTTAATTCCGTAATTGAAAACTTGATAAAAAAAACGAGTTTAGCTGTTATACCTTGTTGAAGATTCGTTTGAAGATGGTTAATGATTGCACCAAGTATAGAATTGAGAGGTAGCATCTGCGAACACTGAGCCAAGCCGAGAACGAAAAGGTCGCTCCAGCACCCTCGAACTAACGTCACCTGCACTTCTGGGCTATTAACAAATAAATAAATAATATTACCAAAAAAAAAAAAAAACCAACCAATAAATTCAAAAATTCAATCGAGATGTTGTCCAAAATCAACAAAACGTTGGCAACGTCGGGTTATACTGACCTAAGTAGCTGGAATGCCGGAATGGAGCGCGACCAGTGCACAGACAAGAAGAGAAGGCGCGAAGCACTCTCGCAAATGTAATGGATGTTCAGGTACGAAGGCATAGGCGTAGGTGTTGTCAGATTGAACGGGATGTGCGAATCCAAGAGAAGTGGTCCTAGTTAAGCGACGAATAATTATCATCAATTCCCGCTGTTTGACGTTATCGTTCAAACTACATTTTTGGTGACCAATCTTGCAGCAAAACAAACGAAGAGCTTTATTTCCAAAACAACTTAACTCCACTTTTGATCATTTTTTTTTAGTTGAGAGGCTCTGAAAACTCTCTGTGCATTGACGATTCCAAATATGTTATTTTTCAAGATTCAAAACTTATTATTTCCTACTTGAAAAGCACTCTTCGAAAACCACGTTTATATGCAAAGTCAAATGAATGAAAAACAAAACAAAAACGTTTCCTGAAAAATTGTATTTCAAAGACGTTTTGGAAACAAGTTCTTCCAATATTCTTTTTTTGCAGTGAACGCACCTTCCATTTCGAACAAGCTTTCATTCTCCGAATCCATGTTCAGCGTCACATGATCCCCACTAATATTCTGCGAAAAAATAAACAAACAAATAAATAAATAAAAATAAGACATTATAAATGATGCATGATAAAATAAAGAGTCTGCGAAGATAACAAGAAATTTCTTACTCCGTCATTCAATAACGGACTCTGCGCTTGAACCGCTCGTGCCATGGTGTCAAATGCCTTTGAAATGAGGTTCTTCTCTTTACCGCTCGACGGAACCGTACTTTCTCCATTCACAGCTGCACGAAATTCGGAGACGCCGTCGTAACAACCTTTCTTGCTCATCGTCACCAACGTTGTAACTACACTCGCAAGCGTGCTTAAATCTGCAATTTTAAAAAAGTTTAAAATATCCTATAACTTATAAGTAATTAGATACGTAGATGGTTATTTTCGATTTATTCACATCATGTGAACTCACGAGTTACTAGTACTTTAGTCTATAAACTGTTTGTATTTTAATCACCTGTGTTGGAAGCGGCGGCTGAATTGGCAAGAAGACCAGCATCGATCAAACCTAATGCTTTTTCCTAACACACACAAAATCACAGATATAGTTGAGACATTTCAAATCTACAAGCTATTAAGAGATAATATAATCCACACTGTACTACAACCGACTATTGAAACTGCATCATTTAATAGGTGATAAGTATCCAAATTTTGTTTCCTCACCAGCACGTCCCCTTCCGGACCTGTCCTGTCCCCGACGAACGTCGGCGTCGCTGCCAGCGGACTTCGCAGATCTTTACGAATATAAATCTTCTGGCTGGAAGGAGACATCCCAGCAGACAGACGATCCTTCGACTCCAAAGGCTTCCTTTCCGACTGAACAGCTGCAGTAATGCCAAAATTCACTGCACAATTTACAAACGAATATCATCGCTACCAAAAACCAACCGAACGAACACCGCCAAACACTTACAGTCCGAACGCATCCCCATGGTAAGGCACTTTTGGAGGCGGCAGTACTGGCAACGGTTTCGGTGGTGCTTCGTCACCTGGCAATCCTTGTTTCCACGACAGGCATAGCCTAGCTGTTTACGTACACTCCTTTTGAAAAATCCTTTACACCCTTCGCAACTAATTGCCCCATAATGGCGACCTGTTGCATAAACAATTACAACGCTGTAGTGTGGACAATTAAACATATCGATTGAAACATTCCCCCTTGTGACACGTACCGGAAGCTTTGTCGCCGCATACGACACACAATTCGTAAACCGTCCTGCGGTCCGTTGTCGTATGACGAGCAACTTGCTCCTCCTCCCGTAGCTTAGCCAGCCGTTCGGCCGTCTGAATTTCCTTCAGCTTGGCTGTCCAATCGGCTGCACTGCTTACGGAAAAACAAAATAGGTAAAAATTTATAGTAAATTGTTATCAACACGACTGTAATACGTGCACACATTAAAATAAAACGTACTGTATAAACCATTTGATGTTTAGTACACGACTTGGATGCTTTAAAATGGATGCTAATGTATATGTAACCAGCAATATAGAAAATCTAAATTAGGCAATGTATGAAACTAGAAGAACGTGGAGTAGGCAATGTTGCATGAAACTAGCATTGGAATAAATTAGTTACAACAAGCAAAAATTTAGGTTTAAATTTAAAATGGAATATTTTTTTTAATAAAGGAAACGTTAACTAACCTAAATAGTTGTATAAAAAAATAATATATTTTGTATAATTATTGTAATAATTATTTATTTATAATTATTGTAATAATTTTGTGTAAATATTATATTATACAAAATATTATATTTTGCCAAAAGAGGCTAGGTATTCTATTGTAGAATGTATACACTGCCGGTGACGTATACAATACATACCATAAAAGCTCAGGAAAATACAAGTACACCTAACAAACAAAACTCGCTCGTGATCCGAGAATCAGCTTCTACACTATTAATAACCGACCGATACAGCGTACTAATGACATACAAATCAATTCTACTCACTTGATAGTCAATTGCGGTGCAGTGGCCGTGCCCGTAACAATGGTTATGGCAGACGGTCCACCAGCACCTGGACTGAGCGCCACCACGGCTGAGCCTGCGGTTTCTCCCGTAGTAAATGTCGGGGAGCTACCAGTAACTACCACCTGCAAAAGCAACAAGATACGAAATCGATACGTCGTCGGGAATCCCGAGTCGCACGAAGAACATTTCCGTGAGCTCACCTGTGCACCCGAAGTGACCGTGGCAGTATCGGTAGGGAGAACGCTACCGGTTGGCAGACTGGAAGAACTTACAAAAGCAGAGGAGAAAAGTGACGGAGGCTGTAGAGAGGCAGGTGTCAGGGAACGTTCAGATGCCACAGTTGCAGCTAGACCACCTAAACGTTTGAAACGAGAGTCGCATCAACTACATGTCTCAACGAAGTGATTGCCAAACTGAAGCTGAATAAGTTCGGCTGAGCATCAAAATCATTAGCATTGATTTTAGTGGCGATTTAGAAATTATAAGATCGTGAATTCATAAAACACTGTGAATTTTTAAAAAACAAACAAGCCAACTTTTACCTGTAAAAGCAGATTGACTGATAGGTGTAGCAGGAGCCGAGGCCATGGACATCGGCAATCGTGAAGATCAATTGGAGGCCATTTGCCTCCTTCGATAATGTAGCCTACCGGAAAATAAAATGTAAGACAAGCATTTAATTCATTATGCCATAATAAAACTCCATAGCATTGCAACACGAAATAACCTATGACTGTAAAAACGAAACACGGACTTTTCGCAATACAATCACCATCGACGCAATCATTTTTAAATTGGTAATTTCATACGTTCTTTCAGCGCCTACATACAGTATTCTAAAATTGCAGGTAGGCGTGATGCTACTCTAAACTATCTGTAAAAGCAATCCTAATTCTTAAAGATACTTTACGCTCTTGGCACCTGTGCAGTACTGTCTTTTCACGAATATAAGATGCAACTTTTAGGAGGTTGACGAAATAATAAATTATAGGCTTATAGGATGCACCCGGTTATAAGACGCACACACGAGATACCGTACGCCTAAAAACAGCTTACTGAACAATGAAACCTTAAGCTGCGGATTGGCTCTAATGTAATGTTGTTTGTAATAAAAACACCGAAAACCCCCAAATAACACTCTCATTCATAGAATTTTTTGATATATTCTATCAGTAATATAATAAATAATGGTTTTTTATTGTACCTAATTGTTTACTGTAATTTATACAAGAAGCCCACGATTATAAGACACGGCTAAGAAGTCCCTTGTGTAAAATCTTGTCTTATATTCGCGAAAATACGGTAGTTGTTTTTAACTAACATAACTATCTATTACGGGTATGTTTACAAGTTTAGGTTAGTTAAAAACTTAAGCGGTTTTTTTAAATGACATTTAGCTAATATTATTCATACTCAGACAGTTTAGGTTAGTTAAAAACAGCAATTACTAAATGCCACAACAAGCATGTTTGTCATGCAAACCCACAACTACCAAAGATGTTTAATCACCGAAATAATTTGCTAAATTTTGGTTGGCATTATGAAAAATTGGTTTTAAAAAATGAAAACTTGCAAATTGCAGTCACCATGAACGAAAAATTTTACCGATATCAATTTTTGCTATATTTATTGTGAAAATATTTCAGAATTATTCTTGTAACAGTTGCCATCTTTTGAAAAACATTCATTTGATAACTAATGACATAAAAATAAGTATGTAAAGTATAAATTCACATTCTACACGTAGATTCAACTATAATGAAATGTAATATCAAGATTTTCAAAAAGCACTTTTTGGCATTTGAAAAATAACTAACACAAAGGTAGTAGCACCTATCATGGAATTCAAAACCCCTTCACGACCTTTAGTCTTTCTCTTCCACGCACAGTACTATGAAATTTGATGTCCGAAACTTTGAAAATTTCACTTTAACCAACAAGCAAGGTTAAGCCACATTTGCAAAATCCATCTCAACTGTTCAACTTGGCAAATTTCGAGAACCCATCGCCGTTCGGAAAAACATGCCGACTCTAAGTGGACGTCGTGCGAGTAGCTTTGAAAATGGCCATTTTTTGTTTCAGGGCATTGATCGCTTCGGCCAGGGCAATCTGTTGCTTTTCGTACTCGACGTTCACATCGTCGACGTTCTTCAACGTTTTCTCCACGTCTCGCTGAAGCTTGTCCAACGATTGACTGATGTCGATGGGCTCCTGGTCCAGCGATTCATTGGACATGCCTTCTTTGCGTAGACGACCTTCGATCCAGTCGAGATCGGCGTCCGCTTTCACAAATACGCGCTCCAGAATATTAGCAGCCATTTCTACACCACCCGTGGTCGAGTGGGGTAGCGAATTGTTATTACTGTTGCCAGATGCCATTGTCTACGAGATGAGCTTGGGTCTTAAATTCGCTGTTTGAATTACAAAACGAATTTTAAATTACTCTAATCGAGCAAAATCAAGGAAAGAATTCGATTTCTTAATTCTCACCTTATGTTGAAATTATCATAAAATATAACCGCTTTCTTATATGAATGGAAAATTGAAATGAAATGTTGGAAAAGTCAGTTGAAAAAGGCGCCCAAAACCCGATTCACGGAATGAAAACAACCAATCACAATCCAACTATGGTGTACCATCTGTTGCTGTCTCACCGATTTATGGTGTGCCATCTGTTGCAATAAATATGCAGCTACCCATTCACTGTAATCATCATGCTGAAAATTTTCATGAATTTTTGTTCGAAATAATAGGATCTAGTTGTAAATCCATTTATCCAATTAAAAATTAAGTGGACCAGCATCACAGTATAAACAAATACAGTAAATAAAATTTTCTAACATAACATATACACAAATTTAAAACAAGTACATTAAAAATGCTTTTTACAGGTACAGTGTATGAACACACATAGGCCAAATGTGAAAACAAACTCCATTTTCGATTTATGCGAATTAAAATTTATGCAAGCATCAATTCGATATTCAATTTCATGTGTGATTTTAGTTATTTCAGTTTTGATTTCTGCAAGTTTCGATTTATGCGAGTTTTGAGCAATTCCATTTTTGACTTCTGAAATTTTCGACTCATTCATTCATATACGCGATTCTTTTTCATTTGACTTATGCTGTTTTTATTTACACAAAGGACTAGAAATTCTCGTTTTATGCGTTTTTTAGTAGCCTTACATCAATTAAACTAAACAGTGTATTCTCATGAACAACGGTAGATGGCAGTATAAATTTAATTCTCAACTCACTCACTCACAAGTTAAGCTAATACAAAAAATAATACGCGTGTCCCTAACGTCACTATCTACTTTCTGCAGTTTTACAGTTTGTTTTATGTTATTTTTTAATATATAACCCCTGAAACGCTTGTAAATGTATTTGGCACCTGCCAGCTTTAGGATTACTAAGATAACCAATCATGCAATATGCGATATTAATAATGTAATAGCTAATGCTTAGAGCAGCTATCATGACAAATTATACTAAAGTTTACTAAATATGTTATTAAAATAAAATAAATATTGTACATGACATATTATACTAACTTGACTAATATACTAATAATTATACTTTTGTATAATGTCATGGTTAAGTATGATTTGTTTGCTTCATCGACTATGTATATACCATGCACTCTATTTAAAATTTGTCTTATTTTGCGAAAGAGTAACTTAGAATCACCACGTTTCAAAAATTGTCTCTTTTTTTAGTACGATTAAGATGTAATGCATCATGGTTGCTTTGGTTTCTACAAAGCTAATAAAAAAGAAGCCTTGATTTGCAGCATTAGAATTACATACAATTTAATCACAGAGAAAAGCAATTAGTTTAGAAACTTCTAAAACAAACACATTATTTATTAAACCATTTGTAAAAAAAAAAAAAAAACAACTCCATATTGTTGATGGATAACATTCAATGTCAAAAAAATATTTTCAAAAATGACAAAAAAATATTTTCGAAAATGACAAAAAAATATTTTTATTTCATCATCTCAATGGTTTCGGAGAAACCCAAAATAAGTACCCTTCACATTGCTGGCACACACAACCAATGGTTGATGAACCGATTTCGCAAAACCATTTTTGAAGTTCAAAGTGACTACCGCAAAAAAAAAACTGTCATCATCATCATCATCATGAAAAAATATTTACTTCAATCTCTGAAGAAAATCAGCAAATAGTGGCATTTGACCTGTACTCAACATTTTTATTTCGCAACAAGAGGGTAAAAGAAAAACAACAAAAGCCAGTAAGTCCATGGCAGTAGCTACATCACATCCGGTGAATGATGCCTCTTTCGACTATTATGTCAAAGGTAAAACAGACACGAGGCAAAAAGTGACTGAGCACCATCAGCAACCTCTCTCCGCAACCAACCAGAGCTGCGCTGACATCACCCTGGCCACGCCCAATGAATTGGTTAATAATAAGTTATGGGACTTGGGGTTGGAAACCGCTTGACCTTTTTGCCAGCTAAACGGGCATCGCTGCAAAATTTAATCCCTACCTAAAACCATTTCGAGTGAAAATAAAACACCAATAAAAGGCTCATTTCCCCCCAAAGATACCGTGAACTCCTGTCCACAGTGGACACACTGGCATTTGACTTTTTGTCATCTCGCTCATTATATTTTTTTCGTCGACACTAACCAGACAACAACTGTGGAAATGAAGTGGGCAAGCAAGCGAGCGAGCGAGCGAGAGCGCGGCAGGTGACGCGGGCAAGTGGCGGTGGGTGAGCCCAGGTCGGCTGGGGTCGGTGCCCCATTGACCCGGGCTTCGACCTCTCGACCTTGGCGTCATGTTTGGTAGGGACCGCCAACAGCGCACCATTCGACCACAAAATGAACATTTTATGGCTCGATCAATGCGACGATGTTATAACAACCCCTTTGTTATCGTCCGCCAAGTTCCTCTCCCGTTTGTTGCCAAGAACAATCGACCTTTTCCCCCGCCGATCGCTCTTTTGCCGCACTTCATTTACGAACCTTCTGGCCAACATCGACGATGCTGCAAAACTATGCCTTTGTTGCGAACAAATATATATATAACAAAAAATGTCCACCCAAATGTTACTTTTTTTAATGCTAGAAACACCAAATGTTACACAACACAACCAGTCTACTACGCACATTAGATATACTGTGCTTATACTATACACCATTATGCATGGTGTAGCACTGTCTAGTGCTAATCCTCTGGTAACACCAGACTTAACCAGCATTTGTGTAAACCCTACAAGATTCAAGTCGAATCCATGCAAGACGTATTTTGTTCGACTTTCAACACCCAAATATTAGCTTTTTTAATGCTAAAATCACGAAATGTTGTCTACTATGCACTGTGTGTAGTACTGTCTACTCCTCTGGTAGCACCAAGGTTGTCAGAGTTTGTGTCAACTTTGGATACACTAACTTTCAAGTCAAATCCATGCTAGAGACGTATTCTGTTCGATTTTCAACACCCAAATTTTAGCTTTTTTAATGCTAAAATCACCAAAATGTTATGCAACTCGGTCTACTATGAACATTAGGTATACACCATTGTGCATGCTGTAGTTTTGTATAGTCTTCTGGTTACACCAGCAGACTGACCTTGTGTAAACTATAGCTACACTAGCTTATTCAAGTCGAAGCCAATCTATAATAATCCATGATATATTCATATATAACATATAGCTAAAACAAAATATATCTATAATATACATATTATGTATATTATTTTGTTTGATTTTCAAATAGTGTTTTTTTACAATCATACAATCAACACCTATAACTGGACTTCACCTATGTCAAAGATTGCATAGTTTCATTATGATTTCATTCCTATCTATCAATTTGTAAACAGATAATCCGGAAAAACTAGCACATCTATTTTTTCCTCAATTTTTCCTGGAAAAAAAAACCACTGAAAAGATTAAACTCTTTAAAATGACATAGTTATAATTGACTGTTTTCTTTTATAGCATTCAATTAGTTTAATGAGCTCATCAGTTCAATTCGTTCATTCAAAATGAGAGTCATATGTATAATAAAGTCAACCTCTGATGAATTGACTTTTCGAAAAGGTTAACACCAGATAACCAGAATAACTAGTTAAATTTTATGGATTTTTTGTCAACACACGTTTCTTATGGCTTCTTTCGAAGAAAATTAAACACTAAACAAAAAAATTAATTGAAACGAGAATTCTTTATAAAATGAAATTTTCCTGAAAGAAGCCCTTACAATGAAGATAAAACGTTATAAAAACCTGTAAAAACATAACCATTCATTGCAATCCTTTTTTGTTAACTATTATGCACATCTATTAAAGATTTGTTTTAATGTATTTATCATTATTCAAAATAGTCAGTTTGACAGGTGAAATTATCAATGAGAAAAAAATAATATTACTTTACATTGTATTAATAAAACTTACTAAATAACAAAAAATAATAAATAAACTATAATCTCACAGAAACCCTAATTATACTGTTTAAATTAATGAAACTGTAGTCTAAATTGAAATCACAGACTCGTTTGATATATCAATAACCTGCTTCGGGGGGTCTTGTTGTCATGCGGTTCTGACAGCAGTTTAATGTACTGTATATTGTATTAAAATATAAACATAAAATAAAAATCCAATAAAAATACAACTCAAATAATAAAAACCCCAATGTGTTTACCATAGACGTTGCAAGTTTCAAACCACACAGAAAAAACACGTTTGGAAAACGATAAACAACAACAACAGTAGCGTTTGTTTCCATCGTGATTAGGGCCATCGGTCGGCCATTAATTAATCTCACACAAGTCGATAGGTCGTCGCACGTCTCTCGGGACATCTCTTAATCCAGGTGAATAAACCACACTTATCGATCTCTCAAAGTTTGAATGGACGATACACAAAGACAAAAAAATATAACGATAATATAAATAGAATGTGCGTTACGAAAATAATTAAAATTAAAATAATGTATATAATAATAATAGTAGATAAACAAATCGCTATAAAACGAGCAACAAGCTTGAGTTTTCGAGGGGGCCAACAGTGGAAACATTTTGAAAGAGCGACAATAGCGAGCGTGGGAGGGTCATGTGACCATTCCTTTGGGATTCTCCCTCGAAACTCGGAGGCGTTGATGTTTGATGGCAGAACTCAGGTTTTCAAACACGAAATGTCCTTTAACCTCGCGTCATTCCTCCCAAACAAGAATTTTTACTACAAAACAGCTAGGTGCATTTAGACAGTGATGAGTTTTTGATTTTGTGAGAGATATCGAAAACAACACTTTTTATATATATGTATATAAATATATATCGGAGCCACCCAAGTAGTTGTCCTTCGTTGAGAGTGTCGCTGGCGACACGCGCGCGAGGGTGAGAGGTCTCGGGACCCCTCGCGACTCGATAGAAGGGAATCCGATGACAAATGTCGGGATCCCCAAAAGGGGTGTTAAGAGTTTTAGTGAAAACAGGTACTCACCGACGAGAGGCCGGGTTCACGCGGGCATCGCGGGCCTTAAGATTGCTCGGATGTGAAAGAGAAGGTTAGAGTTCACGACCTTCAAGCGTGTAATACGCAAATAAAAGGACGCCGTCGATTGGCTGCCAATGAGGTCATGTTGCGTCACGCCGCCCTGAATCGGCTCGCTTTTTAGAAAACCTGGATTGCATTTTGCTAGTTCTGAGATAACGATGTTCGGTGCACCCCGCAGTGTGGTGAGGTCATTAATTACAAAATTCACATATGACGTCATCAAACAAACATTGCAACTGGCGCCTTATAATAATAAACGCGCGTAGGTTATAAAGAGGCAGAATAAAAAGAAATTAACTTACTTACGAAAACAATTGTATTTTATTATCAACTAGCTGTATTCTCATCAAAAATGACGGGAGGCAACTGATTAAACATAATTCATTGAAAAAATACTTTTAGAAACTTATTTTTCGAAAATATAAAACGTTTCTTTTTTTGTGAAGGTTGCCATTTAATCTATAAAAAACTTACAAAACTGCGTTTTTACAATTACTAATTTTGCCAACAAAAACAAAAAAACTTTTTTTTTATTATTATTGTATTAAAAAAGTACAATTTTTTCAAAAAACTATGTATTATCAAAACTTTTTCATAATTCGTTGATTTAACTTATGTTGCTTTGCAACATTCGTTAGAGTTAGTGTGTTATGTTTGTTCATCTCATTAGTTACTGCTTTATGTTTATGTAACATATTTATTATGTTATAGTTTTTGTTTTATTTTTGGTGGTTGTCATGGAAACACCCTGGCACGAAAAGACGCACAAAGACAGGCTTTTGTATTTATAAATATAACTAAAGTTGAAATTTAATTGAAAATTCAAATTTTGTTAAAATTTTAATAAAAATTTTATTTGAAAAACTTGAATCGTATGCACAATACTTTTTTGCCTTTCATTTTTATACTAGTATATAACCCATCAAAATGACGGGAAAGTTTGCAATTATTATTATTAAATTATTTATGCAATCTTAACTCATGTTGCTTCGCAACAATCGTTTACAGTTATTTAGTATTTTAACGAATATTGCTTCGCAATATTTCGATTGGACAGGCTGCTTCTTTATTATTGGTCGTTTTCTTTGCCTCTTCTTCCAAGGGACTGTGTAATCGTAACCACGTGTGGACCCCCCTACAGTCCAACCCCTCTCCCCATCTAGCAAACCTAACCATTTTCTCCATTTTCTCACAGCATGGAGCTGAAACCAAAGGGGAGAGAAAAAAACCCGACCCCTCTACATTCTTAAAGCGCACATTCCTAACCATTACATTACATAACCAAATATTAAAGAACATAACCTACAAATTAATAACTGGACATGATTTGGAGCACTATAATAGGCTTCATCTTCAGCTATTAATCATCATTTATTAATTGTTATGTTATATAAAAAATAAAAGGCCAAAAAAAAAAATTATTGTGCATACAATTTTTTCAAATCAATTAATCAAATTTTGCCAAAATATATTTTTTAATGAAAGTATGTTCAATGAAAAACAAGGTCTACTACTATTTCTACTGTTAAAATTTAATGTTTGCCAAATTTTAATTGAAATTTCATACATTTTAAAATCTAATTTTCCTATTATAAATGCAGTACGACCTTTGATTTTTATAAATAAAAAAAACATTGTTTTAAATAAAAATAGCATAGAAAAAATAATTCTATCAGTTTTTTTGTATCTTATTATATCTCCTTTTTTTAACTGTTAAAAATGTAATTTTCCTGCAATCAAAGACGAAGGGTTATCTTTATACTATTTAAAAAAATGTAATATAACATTAATGTTTTGAAAAAATAAAGTGTGAAAAAATAAAAAACCAATTCGATTTTAGTATTTTTTAAAATCAAAACTGCAAAAAAAAAATACATAAATAAAACTTCAAATAATTGAAAAAAAAAATTTAAATTGCATGCATACTATTTTTCATTCTTTTTTAAAATAAACATAAGAAAAAATTAAAAACTGACATAACTACGAATGTCTCATGACGTCATATACGAACGATAAAAAAAAATGACATCAATAGGCTCAACCTGTTGCAGAGTGCGGTAAATAGCACACGTAATTTTTATTCAGCCAGCCACGCCGTCTGTATTTTTTATTTTATAATTCCAAAGTGGAAAATACCTACAAAATGAAACTGTCATTTTATGTAAATGCCAACATCATTCGCCAGCTTTTGTATTCTCGTAAAAAAAGGGGACGTATTACGACGTCTGTGGTGGAACTTTCCAAGAAAGAATAATAAAAGGCTGTCGTGCGTGCAACGAATGTTAGCTTGACCTTTTTTTTTCGAGACAGTAATAATAATAATAATAATAATAAAAAAAATAAAAACCACCAAGGCCCCAAAGGGTGATTCGGAAAGGTGACATGTAATTAAGACACCCTTTATACTATACAGTCAAGTAATAAAAAAAGGAATATCGATACAGTATTTTTGCAAATCATAAGACTTCATTTTTAATTATATATATATATTTTAAAAAATAATTAATCCGTGTTCACGTCGAAAAAAAAACAAAAACACGATGTGATTATTAAAGTGAAATCGTAGCAACAACAACAGTAGTAGAAAAATCTCGAGGGGGAAAAAAAACCCGTTGGTGACAATTGTCTGTCTTTTCAGTCAACCGATCATTATCACCACAACACAAAAACGACATCATGAACCTTGTTTCGTCCTTGTATTGAAGCATCCGGGTGATAGCTTGCTATCGCTTAGTCATCATCATCATCATCTTTTCGCAATCTCGTCTTCTTGCCATTGGTGAAAAGTGCCACGCCAAAGGGTTGGCTGTTTTCTTGGTCGTCATCATTTGTTACAAGTGTCTTTTTGAAAAGTGTTGCCAAACAAACAGGGTGGAGTTGTGACAAATATAAAAGAGAAAACCCACCCAACCATGTCTTGGGGTTACACAGGGCAGCGAGCAACTGCCCCTGGACAGGTGGGTGCACTTTTAATATTTTACAGTCATTTTCTTGTGTGAAATGCCACATGAAAAAAATTGTCACCAATTGAAAAAAAATTAATAATAACTTAAAAATTATATTCAAGCAGGGTGGAATGTATCAACAGCAGCAGCAGTACTACCAAAACGCACAACTACAGTTTCAACACGCACAACAGCTTCAACACGCACAACAGCTTCAAAACGCACAACAGCTTCAAAACGCACAACAGCTTCAAAACGCACAACAGCTTCAAAACGCTCAACAATTTCAACACGCGCAACAATTTCAAGTCAGCAGAGGACAGGGTGAGGTTTCATATAATTCGTAATTAAATTATCGTGCTATGACCAAAGTGGGGGTAAACTTTGGTTTTAGGTTGGGGAGGCGGAGTTGAAGTAAAATGTCGTTAACATAATTGGAATATTTTAATGTTGTTGCATCTACACAACACCTATAACACGAGTAGTCTTGGTTTAGGTTAGGGAAAAACAACAACATTAAAACATTCCATTTGTTAACGATATTTCACCGACCACCGACCTAAAACCAAAGTTTACCAAGTGGTCATGCCGAAATCTATGAATTTCTAAACTTGTCAAACTGTACAAAACTAAATCACGATGTATCGAAATCTAAACAACATGACAGCTAGCATGTTGTTTAGATGAGCAAAACCTTGCTCATGTGGCAGGTTTTGTTCTAGACACTCGTTGACATACTAAACACGCCATTTATTTATTATATCTTCCCAAATGCATTATAAAAATCAAGTAGCACGTTAATGCTATCGTGTATTACGCGGACAATTAGGTCTAAAAAAATGATACAAATGTAAGGTAATTTGGATATATACGGTACAACGTAAGAGCGTGTCATGCTGAATACCGCCAAAAAGTGGGGAAATAATAGAACAGGTTTAAAAAGTGCTGTATTTGCGGGAAACCAGAATCGGTCACTTGCAATATTGGTGCGCAATACTGTGCCGATTACATATAACTTCATCATTAGACATTTGTTGGGTGACGAGATTTGGAAAAACCAAAAACCGGGACACACACAACGATATATCGATGGAAATTAATCTTTCTTTTAATACAAATACATTAATTGAAAACAATCGATATGTTGATATAATTTCGTTTTGTGACACATACAATCTTTGTATGCATGCCCCAATTTCAATAAATTAAAATTGGGACACCACAAAAAAAAACTTATTTTTCTGGACTTCAAGGACACTATACCAAAATCGGGACGTCTGGTCACCCTAAACATTTAGAACAAACACACACACAGCTTGCTGCTAATTTTCAAGTCCACATTTTTCCAGATTTTCACAACCGTAGCCTGACCATGATACCAGATGCAACCTATCTTGTATATAAAGGGTGTTCCTGAAAGGTTTAATGCACTCCTTAAACACCACCTGAAAAATCTATAGTCAATTTTTAACCAGATGCTACACACCACCACAAGCATATAAACATGGGTCCAGAAATGCATACTCATCTCTACAGCGATTATGAGATGAATGGACCCATGAAATTACATGACTTCACCCTGATTATCTCAAAAAAGGGAGACTCATGTTTATATGGACTTTTTGCTCCATTTTGATGCATTAGCATTTGTGGTTCAATTTTGACTAACAGACCTTCCTATTAGGAACACCCTGTATACATACAGTGTGAAACTAAAAACTCACATTCTCCATGTAGCTTATGCTGGTGTACCCCAAGCTCCGCCCGGCGTGCGTCCCGACATCTGGAACTGGTTCGCAGCAGTAGATCAGGATCGAAACGGCAAGATCACCGTGGAAGAATTACAACGAGCCCTTGTCAATGGCAACTGGTCGCCTTTTAACGAAGTGAGTGGAAAAGAAAAACACGCAACGATCGTTTGATACAAAGCTTTGTGTTAAAAAAAAAAATATATTACTCGTTTCGAAAAGGAAACATGTCGACTGATGGTTGGAATGTTCGACCGGGATCGTTCCGGCACAATAGACGTGTATGAATTCGAATCCCTTTGGAAATACGTGCAGGACTGGAAAAACTGCTTCGACAGCTTCGATCGGGATCGATCAGGAACCATAGATGCCGCCGAACTACACAACGCTTTTCAAACGTTTGGATACAGGTGACGAGGCCTCTCGATTCAAGCGACATGCTATTCTGTACACCAAATCGTCATTATTTTCATGTTCTGAATTTTGTCAACTCCCAACAGGTTGACCCCTGGATTCAGCAGTCTAGTGATACGAAAGTTCGATCGTCTCGGACGCAATTCCATTAACTTCGACGACTTCATCCAAGCCTGCATCATGCTACACATTTTGACGAGCGCATTCCGTGCCAAAGATACCGCTCAGACAGGAACCGTTCGGATCTCGTACGAACAATTTCTCGAAATGGTGATGGACACAACAATAAGAACATAATTGACCCCCCCCCCCCCTCATTTTCTTGTATCTTCATTTCAAATGTTAGTCATCTACGTCTTGCCAAACTAGTTTATTCTATAAATAAAAACTATTTACAATTTGTAAACCCACATTTTCATCACCTGAAACCATCTGCTCGCGTTCACCGTGAATCAATGTTTTTTCTTTCCACGATGTACAACAGTCCAATCTCCTATAAATTAAAAAGTAAAATCAATAATACGTTAATAATCATTTTTCAACTACCTGTACAGTATACTATTTATATCAATTATTATACATCAAACTGTTTTTTTTTTTCAATAATTCATTTGTAATATGAAAGATTCACTATATTTTCGACCAATAAATGTTACTCCAATCGTAATGATCATTTCTTTGAAACCGATACTCGTAGCACTTTTAATTGAGGAGTTGGGAGGAATAACGGCGTAACTCGGAATAAGTAGTTTTTGCAAAAACTTTCTGGCACCTTCAAATTTAAGATTAAAAAGAATTCATGTCAACTGTATATTTATACAAGGAAACTGAACAGGGTTTGCAAAAAAATCTGTTAACTTTAGTTGACAGGCCTCAAGTTACCGGCTAATTTACAAATTCAATTACAGGCATACCCCGATTTCCGTCACCCCGTCTTTCGTCGCTTTGCTCTTTCGTCACTTTTAAATTTTACAGGG
>JAQIWH010000280.1:0-57761 GCA_034695005.1 Cryptops parisi | reverse complement strand
ATATATGCATGCCTACTACATGTACAAAAGTTCGTAACTCGATGCTGAATTGGTAAATTCCTGTAAACGTTGTAGACCTATATCGTAGGAAACCTTTCCCTCGGGGTGTCGTTTCGAAATTTTCCAACTTTAAACGACTGACGAATGATTGAAATAACATATTTTAAAGATATGTCAGCATATTTTTTTGTTAAAAATGTCAAGAGTTTATATTCCGAATGAACTTAGAGTTGTATTAAAAATTAATGTTTAAAGAGGGGGGTCGTGATTTAATGTGTTTTTGTATTTGGAAATGTCACTGATTTGGGTTATTATAATTTTTTTTTTTTAAATTGCGTGATTATTCGAAATTGTCGTTAAAATACTGGGTTTCGACATTTTATTTTTGATGATGATGGTACTTAAGTTTGATTGGTTGATTCTGCGTTAACGATATATGAAAGTAGATGAGGTTGGTGCAAAGTCGAAGAAGGTTCGAGAATGGCTTCCATAAATCACGCTGGCAGCCATGTTAGGTTGTTTATATATATATTTTTCACTTCTTATCAGTGGTCGATGCATAATTCATTTCTTATCGCGAAAAAAAATGGGCGACGAGATTGGAATTGCAAATATACATAAACGTATACGGAAACGGTGTTTGTGACACGTGGGTAATCTTTGAGTAAATAGGTACATGATTCGTATGGTGTTTGATGATATACTATCTGAAAATAAACTGCATAGACGTGATTTGAGGTGTAGAAATATTGAATGTCACATTTACACTCAGTTCGAACCACAGAGGTGCTACACATCTGCTGGTGAAATGTACATGTTCTTTAAAATGTACATATTTTTAAAAATATTGTACTAATTTGAAAATAATCTTAATTAATTAATTAATTAATTAATTAGAAACATGCATGTTTCTAATGTTTAATATATCTCTCGTATCTAATATAATTTATATAAAAAAGTAAGTTTGTATGATAGGCACTCTTAAGGTCTTTTGACCGATTTGGACGAAATTTAACAGTTACTCTTTAGGACTTACCGAAGTTAAGCCTCCGGTTTCTCTTAACTGCACACCTTATACCTACTATTAGCTTTACTGCAATGCTAGAAAAGGTAAAGCACATTTGGTAGCACGTGAAACAGCGCTATTGTTATAAAAAATAAAAAAAACATTTTGAAAATTTGAGAGCTGAGCCTTGAACAACACCAACCTATCAACTAATTTCACTTTATTGTATTTTTTATTTGTTTTGTTTTTTAAATTAAATGTTTGCTTTTGTAATATCAAATTTAAATAACCACCCAATGTATCAGCTAGTTATCCATACAATACGTGCTGGTAGATGTAATAACTAAAAATAGAGTGATGTCGGTGTTCAGTTTCAATGAATTATGATGAACGACGACGAAGCTCGAGAGGTCAATCTGACGAAAATTTATTTCCAAGAACCACCATCTTTTTTTATATTATTATTCCGTTATCTATTGCCGCCTCGTGAATGTGGAACTAATGAGGGACTTTTCGGGGAGTGACATTTGGGATGGGATGACGACAAGTCCTTCCATTATAAAGAGAGGGATCGTTATAAAAGGATGAGAACGAATTCCGGACATGCTTTTGCGCGAAACGAGACGACCGACAACTAAGTCACGAAGGAACGCCAGCACGTGCCTTGTAAGGACCTTTCTTCGAAAAGAGTCGATTTTTGAAGGGTGGTGATAATCAGAAAGGAATAAATAGGAGAACGGCGTGAGTTTGTGTTAATAAAGCTGAAGTTGTTAGTCTTACATTGGATCGGGTTCATTAAGAAAAGTTAGATCATCATCTCAAAGGGGTTTTTTACAAGTCGTCGTAAAGAGTGGATTTAACGATATAGGAATAAGATGTTGGAAGTGGTTTTTCTTGTCTTTCTCGCTGGGACATTGTTCACCACTCTTGTTCAACCTTCTCTATATACAAAACCCATTTCATATGTATGGTAATAGGTCGCTAATAGCAACTTGGCAATCGGATATCCAGTACTTTCAGATACTGCTTTTAAATGTTCATTACCAGAAACTGACGTTTTTTCCACATTATAAAAAAAAATATAATAATATAGGTTGTCGCGATGTTTGCTTTCATTTTTATTAATGGCGTATTGTGTGATGTTTTAATTAAATTTTGTGATTAATTCTGTAAATAATGGTACTGGAACTGGATTTCTAATTGAAATTTCACCAAAAAAATCGTGTCGAGTGAACCGAAGCCGAAATTAATTTTTTTTTTAATTAGTTAAAATTACAAGTTTTTTCGGTTAGCTACTTTGAAGTATAGGGTGCCCGAAAATGATTCTTTACAACTTCAAAAACTAGATGTAGGCCTATGAAAGTTGTAAAAATAATTTTTTAACATAAATTACACACACACGCAGTACGTTATTTTCATATGATGACTTTTGGTCATCATATTGACAAACTTAAGAAACGTCTTTGCAAAATGGTCTACATGGCCAAAAGGTTAAAGAATACCTTAACTTTTAGAGAAAAAAAACAGTTCATATCAATTTTTCAATATGCTATATGTGTATGGTCCGATACTTCAGGGTATAGAATCAAAACATTGACCGTTGCTTACAACAGAGTAGTACGTACTGTCTTTAAATTAGGCCTGTACTCTTCCATTTTATCCTTTTTAAAGGTCAAAGCCATTATGACTATTCCACAAATTTGTATGTTTAATAAGATCTTAGAGATTGCAAAGGGACAGATCCCCTTCATTTCTTGTGCGAATATGCCCTTTCCTCACCTGATACCAGACAAAGTCAAAGGTTTAAAATTGTGGTTAATAAACAGCTCCCAAATCATTTAATTTCACGCTTTCCATTTAACACCTTAAAAGATTGGAATGAGTGTCCGATTCATATTAGAAAAATTGCCTTTACCTGTGTTGGTAGAAAATGTAGCGTCTTATGTTGTCACTTTAAAAAGACATTTTGCATAGTGACAGATTTCAGTAGCATATGTGCATTTCTTGTTTGTTTGTATTTCCTCTTTTTGTTATTGTATTATCTTCTTGCTTTGTTTATTGTGATTGATTTGTCTCTATGGGACGTAGAATATTAAATAAATAAATAAATAAATAAATATTTTCTTTATATTTGTATGTGTTACCCGTAATGTACATCATCCAGACATTGTATAAAATGCATAGCTTTTTTTTTTTGGAAAACTATGAAATAATATTTATAATAACAATTACCCAGATCTGTGGGTCATAAACGCTTTGTGTTGTAGCATTCTATCACTAGATGGACTTGGTTGGTTGGTTGCACTTCACTTAATGTTCACATTTCATATTAATAACACCATTTTCGTGCTATAGTACGGGCTAAGCTAACTATTAGTCTTGCATAGAACTGTTTAGGTTAGTTTAACATTTTCTCTAGAAAACAAATTAAGCCTAAAATTAAACCTCACCTAAACTCTTGTATAACGTAACTATTTCAATTTTAATTTCATACTTTGCCAAATGAGGCTAAGCATTGTATACAATGATTATATACATTGTCGGTAACGTATGTGTAAAATGAAATGTTTGCAGACTTTCAAATTCATCAACTTAGAAGTTGTCTTCAGATACCAATGCGTTTTTTCATGTACTATGGAACTTACCATTAGGAAGAAGAAGAACGTTGTTGTCTTGAATGTTCTTATTTTTCATTTTCTCCGGAAATAAAAACCCACAACAACGTTATTAAGTTGGGGGGTATCGCGTTGGACTCGATTCTGCGAGAAAATTCCTCTCGCAGAGAGTAGAGTGGTTATGGAAATGACTTTTCACTTAAAGCTTCTAATGGCGACGAGTTAATTAAAATTGGTGGAACGTGAACCATCATCTGTTGGTGACATCCAAAGCTCGACATCTTAATTACTAACTTGCGGGGTTTATACTACCGTAGGGATATTTCTGCTTCACTAATATGGTTATTTCTAGACTTGAACCACCAGTTGAATAATCCGATGACATTAAGAAAGTCAATGCGTGTCTTCAACATGATGACCAAAATTTTGTTTTGTTAAATGGACACTATTTACAACACTCGGCTTTTTGTATATTTACAGGAAAGAAGGTTGGATAAACGAACTTTGAGTGGGTTCATTACTAAACAAGCCTTTTTGTGTGTTGATTCTGTTCATTTTCTTTGTCTGTAAGTCACCAACAGTTATTAGCAGCCGAACACCGCCATGTTTCTCAATCGTGGTTGGCTTTATTAGACTTTGATTGTTGGTCGAGGAACAATAAACAAGATGGCCTTTAGCTAACCTTTATGAAACCATTAATTAAAGAGGGGTTGCGTGGGTGTATGTGTGTGGAAGGGGGGTGTTCGACCTTTGAACCTTGAAGGCTGATTCTCCTTGAAGATGGCTATTTTAGTCGGTAGGAGGTTTGATCGATGAGCGAGGACCATCGAGTCGAAAACGAAGCTTTTCCGATAAAAGCTAAAAAAAAAAATAAAGTGCTAGAAAAAGTTGAGAAATTGCGTCATTGGTCGTAAACTATCGTCAATTTCAACACTTTCTTACGGTTACCGGAGATGGATGTGACAGCTGATGTTACCACAGATTGTCCTCCACTGATTGTCACCATAAAGTATACTGTTTGAGAACTTTTCTTTTGTCACTCGAGTTTTTTTCTTTGTAGCTTTGTAGCATGTCTTATAGCTATTGGAAGTGTGTGTGCGTTAAGCTGCCATTGAAATTGGGTGACTATTCTTAGACGCTATATTTTGGTTTTTTTTTCTTAGGCATTCTTGTTCTTGGAACATAATACTCGATTTATACGATAAATAAACATGTTGAATGGTGCCTAAGCGCTAATGAATTTTTCATTTATCGATTTTCTTGATTGGCAGAAAAACTCATTCGTGTGTTTTACTTACGTGCCATTCACGAGGAGTTGGTTTAGATTGAATTATTTTATGACTTTTGACATTTTATAAAAAGGCTATTTGATAATAATTAAGTTTTCTTTTTCATTAAATTTTCATCGGAAATATGAAATTCTAAAAATGCTTTGGTTGCAGTGTAGGTTGCTGCTTTTTTCGCGTTGCTGCGTTTCGTTTTGTTTACGAAAATTGTACAGAAATGTTTCTCGGAATTACTATGCTGTTTTTTTGATATTTTAATAATTTCCGCAAGTCATTGAAAAGTTATCCACTGAGAGGGTGATATGATTTTAATCCACGATTCGGATCAAAGTTTAGGAACATTGTCTTGTTGAAAGAGTACATTTTAAAAATGATTATACAACAAGACCATTTATTGGTGTGCTGCTCTATTTTTCTTGAAGTTAAATATTGTGACGTAGAATGAGATACAAAATATTTTTTATTTTTGAACAGATTCATAGTATTCTTCGTAGACTTCTGACCCTTGTAGATGTTTGGTTTTTCTCAAAATTTTAATTTTTCATTGATTTTTGCGGTTTTAGGATGAAGTCCCTGTGGTTTTATTTACTGTTACTTCTGGTAGTAGGCGAAGAATATCGAAGTTTTGTTGCTAAAGGCAGTTCCGATGATCTTGGTCGAGCCCTGGGAGCTTTGCAAAGACGCAGACGATGGCTCGAAGCGGGGTTGTCTCCAGACGATGCCATCCGCCACCAGTATGGAACTGTGACTCACTACCCATCAGCGAGAAAGAAATCGCTTTATTCCACTAACAATTTGTACGATTCTGTCGCTTCGATTCCTCCCATCGACGTTTGGCGAGAAGACGACCATGAAAACGACGAAGAGGATGAGGAGGAAAGGAAGATGATGAAAAAATCAGCCTTTCGCGAGCGAGAGCACATGCTGGAAGAAGAGAGGAAGAAGAGGAGGAAGAAGCGGATGTTTGCTAGAAAACGCCAAGAACCGATGGAAGCTGGTCGTTGGGACGATACCGAAGATCGATTGAAGGCAATGGCCAGAAGGAGGTTCCTCGACAATGTCTTGCCTTCCGAAGGTGCTTCCGCCAATGCTCCGGACTTCCTCAATGACCTCCGAGAAGAAGACATCGCAGCGTTGGTGGATCTTCTCAAGAAAGATCTCGCCGAGACGTTGGGCAAGCAACACTACATGGAAGGAGAAGGTCCTGACGAGGCGGAAGACCGCAAGAGGAGGATGCTGATAAAGAAAAGACTGATTTGGCAAGACGGATTCCGACAAGCGTTGGGAGATTCGCCGCCATCAAAGAGAAGAGAACTGATCAGCGATGGATGGCAGGCGTCCTCTTCCGAAGAAGATGACGACAACGAACAGCCAGAAGATGATTTGGCTGCAAGATGGTGGTCGTCGGTGGAACCAAAAATGCTCACCGCACTTTCTAAAATCGGTAAGTTTCTGATGTTACTTGCTGTAAGGCTCGTTTCGAACAATAAGGCTGGGTGTCCATGTGCGCGAAAACGCGCGCGTTTTAGCGTTTTCGCTAAAGCGAAGGTTTTTCTTCAAACCAACCTGGAGAACATCGAGCGTTCGCGCTTGACGCCCCGCATTGACGGAAATCCGGTTTAAATCTGTTTCTGTGAGATGAACTTTACTTTGGTACAACTTGAGAACCTTAGAACTTAACCTCAAGTAAAGAGCCTTAAGTAAACACACCTCATTCTAAAAAAAGGTGTTCAAGCATATTCTATATGGGGCCTGAACTCGTTTGTTGTAATTATTTATTCCTATGGAATGTAAAATTGCTAAAAAAAACAAACTGGGAAAAGCTTACTTTTGATCTTTTTTTCCCAATTTTTAGGTTTAGGTATTAGCTTACTTTTTTTTCAATGATATTTAAGGTGGGAAATTGTAAACTTTTTTTTATTTAGAACATTTGGAGGTTTATGGTTTGAAGTTGAATGAGAATAGCGAGTAGTTAATGCTGAAAGACAAAATGCATTGTTGGCTTAACATTTGTTTGTTCTTGTAATAGAAGAAGGCGAATATGGCCGATTCGACGATTACTCGCCCGAAGAAAGTAACGAAGACGAGGACAACAACATAGAAAACCGGAAACGGGAATCAGACCCATGGTATCCTGCCTATGACATACGTAAGCGCAATAGAAATCACTTGTGGAGCGCCTATACCTCGCCTTCGTCCGACCTGTACAAACGTTTGGTTCCGGTGAAACGCAAGCGATCGTCGTTCCGGGAACGAGCGACTCATGATTCTGGCATGCCAGTTTACATGGGAACTTCCAAAAGAAGCGCGCCCATCAAGAGGAGCCCGGAAGAACCCGTGACCGTCAAGAAGAGAATGGTGGTGAAAAAATCCACGGAGCCTCACGTGCTGAACGAATTGAAAAACATCTTGGCCGATGGAAGGGACGAGAAGAGACAGGTAGTAGTTAAAAGGGACGATGGTGACCAGCTGGAATCTTTCGAAGACGACGTCGTGGATGCCGCCACTCTTCCTTCGCTGTCGGACGAAGACCTGTCGGAGGAACAACTCAGCGAGCTGATGTTAGACGACGATATCGACGAAGAGACCAAAAAGAAGAAGAAAAAGCGATCGTGGGACGATTATTTAGGAATAGACAAAAGATCCGTGGCCAAGCGTGATGGTGGAAACGCTTCTCAAGATGGCAAAGAGACGAACGATAGCAAATCCGAAGAAGGTGAGGGATCCATGCAGAATTTGAACCAGTGGATGGTGAACAGGTATTTCAAAACCATGGCGGGTGCTATGTCGAGCAAAAGGAAACGGACGGTTGATGAACAAGACGACGAAAAGAAAAACGACTTTCTGGAAGAAGATGGTGGGAGTGGACATCATCCGTTGTCGACCATGGACAAAAGATTGGAAGCGATAGAAAATTTGATGCTCGAAGAAGCTCTGGAAATGGTCGAAGGCCGAGGTGCTGGAAATGGTAAGTAACGTGTTGGAAAGTCGAGTTGAGTTATGTATTTCACGCGTAACGTGTTGATCGAAATGTTTTGTGTATTAATGCAAAGGACGAAATGACGAAGAACAAAGAGAAAAAATTGTCCATCGTTTGGATGCTGCCCATAGTCTGGAAAAAATGCGGGAGGCGTTGGCCGAGTTTGAACATTCGCTCGATCGTATTCACGATGACGAAACGGACGATGATGATGATGATGAAGAGGAGGAAGACGAGAACAAAAAGAAAAAGAAGAAGAAGAAAGCAGAACCCGAAAAACGTAAAAGTGTTTACTTTGTAATTACGGTACCTTAATCGCGATAACTAAGGGTAGCCCACATAATGTAGTTTCAGTAGTATCTCGGCTTTATGGCATTCTCCTAATACATGACTGTATTAACAGAATGTCTATGCTCATTAACTTTGGCATTAGATAAGGTTCCGCTTTTCAGCGGGATATACAACTTGATATTGCCATACTGACAGGTACTACTGTATTGCGAGTAATGATGGCTTGATTTACCAACTGCAATTCAAGTTGGCTATAAATTGATCATGGTGGCAGTAGGTTTGCTGATGCATCATAACAAAAAACCATCAACTTATATTTTACTTTTATAGAAAATTTAGTGGAAGCTCTTCACGTGATGGCTCCTCCAAGCAGCAAAAGAACTAATGACAATTCTTTGGAAGGTAACGAACTGATATTTGGAATAAAATGCGTCTTAAATTTTATTGGGAAATGATTTATTGGTAAGTTTTGTTTTATTTCATAGTTATTTGTTTGTTTTTTTACATCAGACAAAAGTGAGTGTCCCGTATTTACCGAAATCGCCATGCTGTGTACGGGATTGAGCAAAGCTGCTAGTGATTCTCAAAGGTCTTTGGTGGGGCCATGCAGCCGTCATGTGATGTGCTATGCATGTGTAAGTATAAATTGGCATTTAAAAAAAATACATCATGCATTTTGACATTTAGATGAATTTAAACAGTGTAAAGTATCGTCTAGCTAGCATGACATTTGTCAATTTTGTTTTTGAAGGATTACGCTTACGAAGAAGGTCCACGAATCCCATGCGACCTGATCTTCATGAGAGAAGCCCACGAAATCTGCGGGGACAATTTGTACTGTCGTTCAGCGGCAGCGCAGATGCATGGAGTACTTCGAGAACGTGCACCAGCCATGAGAAGGTCCAATGCCAACATGTGTCTCAGCACAGCTTGCGTCAAAGCTTACCGACGTCGCTGAACCGCGTCACTTCACCACCCTTTCTAGTCCTCGTAACCAGCATTATCTACAGCCAAAAAACAAACAAACAACAACAACAACAACAACATCATTCGAAGTTCTCTTTTTACCCCTTAGATTTCGTAACCCGGTCATGTACATAGTGTATTGTGTTTATAATTTCACTGGAACCAGAAATAAGACGGATACAGTGAGATGGTTACAGTCAACAAATTCCATTTATTTCGTTGACTCTGTATTTCACTGTACCTCTTCATTGTAAGGTACATACTATATCATTGTAAGCCTTTGTTACCAATTTCTCGTTGCTCTTAACAGGCACTTCATTGTATTTGTCCGGTAGATATATTTAGCTTCTCTTTGTTGTATATATACTACAAGTATTAATTAACACGAGGAAAATAATTCCTGAAAGGGTATTATATTATTCTACGTGGACATGGCCAGGCCAAGTGCAATATAACGATTCAATGTCTTAACCGAAAAAAAGGTCCGTATTATCAATTAGATGTTTGAGAACAACTATTTATGAAACCATTTTATTTGTATGACATCGTTCATGTTTTGAAACGAGTATTATTGTAGACACATTTTTTTCTCTCATCGTTTATGTTGATGTCAATACGCATCGATTATACAGTATAATATACATATACATATATCAAACACTTGAACGGATGGGAATATGAATTAACGCTGACCTCTCAAACCTATTCATTTTTGGTTGGTTTGTTTTTATTTATCCCGTTTTCTAGTCGTAAATCAACTCGGAGAAATATAATATATCTTGATCTCGAGAGGTCTGCTTTTTTGCCTTACGATCGAATATCTTGACACGAAGTCAATTGGAAATTATTAACAGTATTTATTTTTTGAACTGTTACATCTTAACTATTAATGATGGATTTACTTAAACGAGTACGAACTTCAAGTTTAATCGTTAAATAAATGAAACGAGCAAACGAGAGCAGTTTTGTTATTTCGACGTTTTTTGAAATTGTTTTTAGTTTGAACAAAGTTTTATATATATTTTTTTATTTATTTGTTTAATTTTTGTTGTTGTTGATTTGAATGTAAGTCAGTTTTATTATTTATTTTTTTATTTTAGAAACGTTTATATTGTATAACAGTAATTTTTATTGCGTGTTAGGTTTTAAATATATTTTTTCATGATTTTTTTGTATTTTTTGTTTAATATTATTTTAACAGTTATTTATTTTGTAGTTGACGTTGTTTTATTGTTTTTCAGTTGCGTATTTTTATTATTATTATTATTAAAGTGTATTTTTTGTTTTGTGTTTGAATTAAAAGCATAGGTAGTGTTTTATCCTATTCAAATTTCCCGCTTTAAAATGTTAGCGCAGACGTCTTTCTATTTCAGTTGGTGCAACGTTAAAAGAGCAAAAAGATAACACCGTTCCTCCTCCAATCAAACGTAAGTTTAAAAATCCTTTATTTTGTATCGATAAAAGTTATCTCTACTCTGATTGGAGGAGCGGTGCTGATGTCTACAACTTCGTTTGGCGTCTGCATCAGTTGGCGTCTGAAGTTTAGACTCTGAACCGCACCTCTGGAATAGTTTGATAGTGGTGTAACTAAACGGGTATAAACTATACTAGTTTGTTTTCTGTGTAAACTATAACTAGTGTCCCGAAGAGTCGTTTATTGTTGCTTTCACTTTGGAGATTTTATTCGCCAATCCACTACACAGCTTTGTGTGGTGAATTTGTAGTCGTAGAGATTAACAGCCAACTTTTCTTATCAGCAGATTAATTATTAATATTATTTACTGGACAGGATTTGGAAAGTTGATGCCATGAGTTTCATCATTAGAAAAGCTGTTCCAGAAGATTGTGGACGAATAATCGAGCTAATTAAAGTAAGCATGTGCTGGACACTTACACTAATCATGAAAATGTGCTTCATTTTGTTTTTGTATATCCTAGGAATTGGCTGATTATGAAAATTACCCTAATGGACCCAAGTTAGATGAAAAGAGTAACCAATTTTATATATATGAAGTTGACAGTAAAAATATATTTGTTTAGTCTTTATTTATTTATTTAGTTAGTATTTATTTTATTTTTGTTCAGCATTGATTAAGGATGGCTTTGGTGAACGACAGTTTTATCATTGTTTTGTAGCTACGGCTGAGAATGAAAACGGTACTTTTTTTATGACAAAGAAACTAGGTGCTGGTTTATATTTTGAAATAAATATAAGTGCTACTGCACTGCATTTGATATTTTATGTAGGCGACAGTTCTCCACCCATCGTTGGCTATTGTCTTTATTTCTTCACTTACTCGACGTGGGAGGGTCGTTCATTGTACATGGAAGATCTGTACGTGACACCATCATTTCGTCAACGAGGTATTGGGACCAGTCTTTGGAAAAGAGTGGCACAAGTAAGTAACACTGTTGTCAACATAATGATAACAATCTGTTGGAGAGTATTTGTTAATCTATTGTTTTATTCGTTGTTAAAGGAAGCTGTTGAGAATGAGTGCAGTCGTTTAGACTTTGCTGTATTGGACTGGAACAAATCAGCCATTGGTTTGTATGAAAAAATTGGGGCCGTCGATTTGACACGTTCTGAACGATGGCACATGTTCAGGTTGCGAAAGGAGTCGTTGATCAGATTTGCTCGTTCATAATGCCAGTGAAGGGTATGAAATTTGTTTCATTGACATTTTCAATATTTATAGCCATGTCTTGCTTTCTTACAAACAAGTAACGACCAAAAATATTTTACTGACCAAATTTATAATCTCTATAAGTATTTTTTTTTTACTCATATCACATTTTCATTATTTAATTTTATGATTATATTATTGATTTTGTTTATTGAATTAAAATCCCATTTCTGTAAAATAAAGGAACTGTGTGTTGGTAGGCAGCAAGATAGAACCACAGCCTTTTGCTATGAGGATATGGATTTATTTGATTAAAACATCAAATTGCACATTTTCAATGATTGGTTTATGAATGTAATCTTAATAATTCGTTCTGTACTTATTTTCTCTTATTTGATATTATTCCACTCGAAAACTTATATATAGAATACTATATATAAGTTTTCGAGTGGAATGAACTCAGAATAAGTACAAAACGAATTATTAAGATTGTATTCGTAAATCAATCATTGAAAATGTGCAATTTAATGTTTTAATGAAATAAATCCATACTCTCTTGATATCTGAAAAGTAATATAAAATCATGTTATTGATTACAGCCGGTTTGAAATGGGTGCTATCCATATCCCATTTCACCTATCATTCACCGATTAGGTTATGTTAGGATTGTTATCACTGATTAGAAATCAAACAAACTTTGAACGGGTGAGAAAATGAATCAGGTTTTGTTTTTATTTTTACAGTTGTATGTAAACCAACTTGGACACAATCTGGAGTGATGTGCAGTTTTGTTTTGATTACTTTGCTGTCCAATAGTCGATGCGAGTCATTTGGAAATCGATCATTTAATTGGATATTGTTGCTATTTTTTTGTACATGTTAATTATTTATGTACATGTTAGATAACTAATGATGAATTTTATACACAATAAAAACTTGAGTTGTCAACTAATAAATGAAATGAGCGCAAAAGTGTTTTTTTATTTTAAAATTAGAAAATATCTAATTTTTTTTTTTAGCTAGTGAAATATTTTACATGTGAATTTTGAAATTATATTTTATTTTCACGATTTGTTTGGTTACAATAAATAAAAACAGTAACATGTATTCTATTTAACGCTGTTATATTATTATAAACGAGTGTTTTAAAATCCAGTCCTATTTCGAAAATTGAAATTCCCGCATTTTTAAGCCCGTGACGCAATTTATGGGAACAGCGCAGTTGACGGTGTTTCCTCCAATCAAAATCATGTTTCTGTGAACCAGAAACAGCTGACTGTGCTTATCTTTGGGAAGTTTCATTGGAGAAACGATGCTCTCAAATTTCAATTCATGTTGAAGCACATGAGTCGTGTCGTGTAATATGTATGTAAACCACTGAACATTTAATATTTGCTATGTAAACAAAAACGTGATTAATGTCAAGTTATTTCAGCTCACTTTTTTATGACTCACTTTTTCACAGGATAAGCTGTGAAGGAGTGTTGATCTAATTAAAACATATCCAGATCTGAGCAATGTCTTACAATATCAGGAAAGCTGTGCCACAAGATTGTCAACGGATACTAGAATTAATTCAAGTAGGCATTCGTTTCGGTACAGTATAAAATTGTAGCATGACATCTCATGGTGACATCCTTCTTTTTGATTGCACTTCAAGGAACTGGCCGATTATCAAAAATTTCCAGATGGGCCCCAGTTAGATTTGAAAAGTAAGTATCCTTTCCTTTCTGGATGACCCTGTGAACAAATTAATTTTATTCAATTTTGTTCTATTTATTTATTTTTTAGCATTTATTGAAGACGGCTTTGGCGAGCAGCAGTTTTATCGTTGTTTTGTAGCTACAGTGGAGAACGAAAATGGTATTGAGCTCTTCAAACCGAAACGTAGGTTGTGCATTTTGCGATGTAAAGCAGTGTTGTGGTTGATGTCTATCTAGGTGAGGGTTCTTCTGTCATCGTCGGGTACTGTCTCTATTTCTTTTCGTACTCCGTTTGGGAAGGACGCGCCTTGTACATGGAAGATTTGTACGTGATGCCGTCTTTTCGGCGACGAGGTATCGGATGTGGCCTTTGGAAACGAGCAGCTCAAGTGAGCCAGTCTTTCAAATTGACCATGACATCTTGGACAATCAGGTGGTGATAATCGTTTTTTTTTGTCGACGTTTGTTTCAGGAAGCTGTTGAGTACAAGTGCAATCGTATAGATTTCATTGTATTGAATTGGAACGAATTGGCGATCCGTTTCTATAGAAAAGTTGGAGCGATCGATCTGACACGTACAGAGAAATGGCACATGTTTAGGTTGTGTAAGGACGAATTAAACAAATTTGCCAGCTCTTAGTTGTGATGACGGAGCTTGCTGGTTAGTATGTTACGTATTAAAATGTTTAGTTTTGTTGTAATTCCCTTTGTTGACATCTTAGTTGTATTTGCCAGCTTGTATTTAGTTAATTTCAGCTACAATTTTATTTGATCTGGTCGGAAATGCTTAACTGAATTGTTGAATTGTTGATTTTTGATCGAGTCACTCGTATTTTGTTTCAAATTTATTGATCACAGCTTCAGCCATAGTGCTTCCGCATAAAAATATATATATATATATATATATATACCGGTAACTTTTTTTACAAGGTAAAAATGAATCCACGCTGGCAACCAGCACAATTTCAGTTACATGAAAATGCAGTGAATATTCTATTTAAACAGCAAAAAATGATGCGTCTATATATTTAAAAATATGTACAGTGAGCAGTCATAAATACATTTACATGTCTTAATTTGATGCAAGGATGAAAAATGCTAGTGCATTTCTGACATGACGGATTTGAGTTTATTTAGCAATGGCGATTGCACTTTGTCATTTTCTTTTGAGAGTTTATCTTGCGTGTCGTCAGCGTGTTCGGGTTCGTGAGATGGAACGTCGTAGTCCGTTTCGATGCTTTCCACCACCTGTCCGTGGAGCAGTGCGTGCAGCGATTGAAGGTAACCTAAGTAGTTGCGACTGAAATACTGGTTGTTTGAGTAATAGACCGTCGATTTTGAGCAATCAACATTTTCTTCCCAGTCGCATAACAGTTTTTGCTGGTTGTAACGCAAATGCTCCGGACATATAAAGGTGGCCGATTTGAAACCATAACCTTTCGGCAAGCACAAGTGGAATACCTAGCAATACAAAAAAAAAAACAAGTGGGAATCAGTTCTTGTTAAATTCTGCATTTCACGACCAAGGTGAAAACTGTATTAATGCGCCTCGGTCACGTACCTTGCATTCCGTGTAGATGTCCGAGTAAACGCCAGGAAAGTGTTTCTGGTTGGCGCACGAAAAGAGCGTCGATATCCGAATCACTTCCGGTAGACTTGAATTGTTGTCTTGGATGTCTTGCAAGTAATGCAAGGAGTATTCTTCTGGAAGGAGATCGTTGGGTGCTTCCAAAGCCAACGCCGGTTTGAGTATCGAGTTTCGCTCTTTGGCGGGATAATTTTTTCCTGGCTCCGTCGTCGACGTCAAAGGAAACGAATCTTGCTTTCTCGACGCGACGGGTATCGGGGGCTTGTCGTTTTGCTTTTCTGGCAGAATGACTTTCAAGTGACGAGTGTCGTTGAGGCTCAGGAATCGAACCGAAGCGACAAAGTCGGCAAGATCGTTCAGCAGCGGATCCTCATCTTCGTCGTCTTCGTAGTCGTCGTCGTGTTGAACAGTGGTAGCGTTTTCTAACGGTAGATTTTCCTGGAGTTTTTCTGTCGTTTGAACCGTTTGGGTCGTGCTGATCGTTGTTGTGGTTTTGATTTCGATTTCTGGTTCCTTGCGTTCTTGAGTGTTGTTTTTACGAGTCTTTGCGGGCTTGCTCATGGGAAACTGTTCCTCTTCTGTCTGGAGGAGAAGCGGAAGAATTCACTACAGATACACGTTAACTTGCAAAAAAATTTCAACTAGTGGTTGTTGCTAATCACCGGTTTGAGAAAAATGGGCTTGATGTTGTGATGTCGTCGATTGCCATGCACGAACGAGTCTTGGAAGTCCATGGGAAATCCTCCGGGAAAAGCCCATGGATTGATGTTGGATCGGAAATGCGAAAACGCTGGTGCTCCGACCATAGGTTCGTCGAGAGGGAAGTCGACATAGTCGTCGTCGTCATCACGACCGACAATGTCTTCATCTTCGTTGGGCTGTAGAAGAAAACAGCAAGGTGACAAATGCCAGTCTTACTTGCTAAGCCTAAATGCATATCAGTTTGAGAAATAGAATGATATAATAGACATTGTCACTTACTGGCAGCAAGAGTTCCAATGGGTCCACTCCTTCAACAAAAATAAGAGTGATTGACAATTTGTTTCAGTTAAACTTGTTATAGTGCATGAACGTGAAAAGTGTTTTATGTACCATCATATTTGACAACATCGAATGCCGTGCAGATCCTTGTAATTGTTTTCTTCAATCTTCCCGCTCCAGGGTAACTTCGATTATTGAAATAATCTTCCAAGGAATCGCATAACGGCTTTCCGGCAACAGTACTGCTGACATACACTGAAACCATGACGATGAAAGCATCAACTATAAAGTACGTATAAGTATTCGCAAGCAGCTTATTTTCTCAAACTTGAACAGGTTTGAGTGTCTTGCTTATGTGTACAGGGTGTTCCTGTAAGTTCGTCACATGTTAACCACAGATACTATGCATCAACTCACAGCAATTCACTCATATAAACGTGAGTCCAGAAATATGTCCTTTCTGACAGGGTGAAGTGACATAATTGCAGTGGCGTAAAACTTTGGCTAAAGTTGAGGGGGGGGGGTGCTTCTAATGTGAAATTATAAGATAGTTGTTCTGATTAACATTTGTTCCAAAATGTATATATATATATATATGGCTTTACTGTTGTGATTGTAACTTGATTGACATATACATGTATGGCTTGACTGCTTAAAACTTTTAACTCTTGCTTGTAAAAAAAAATTTCAAATTGTTGAGGGGACATGTTTTCCTTCCCCCCCCTGTTTGTTTGTTTTTTTGGCTATGCATAATTGCATTGGCGACTTGTAATCACTGCAGGTATGCAAATGAATATGCATTTCCAGACCCATTTGAATGGACTTTTGGATCCATACTTTGTTTTGTTATGTAACAGCTGTGGTCAAAATTTGACTAGCCTTTATTTAGGACTGTGGTTCCCAACCTGGGGGTTGCGACCACCGAAGGGGTTGCCAAGTGTTTTCAGAAGAAACTATTCTACTACTATATAACAGAAAATGTGATGGTGAAAGTGACCACACAAAATTTAAAAACCCTAATCTAAAAAGCTTTTTTTCAGTATTTTAAAAAAGAGGAGATTAATAAAAAGCATGTTTATTGTACCGTACTTGAATACAACAATTGAGAAGTGTTTTGGGTAGGGGTCGCGGCGGTTACATGGTTATTATAAAAATGGGCCGCGACTTGAAAAAGGTTGGGAAACGCTGATTTAGGAACACCTTGTATATTTGTAATTGCACCCAAAAATGTTTATAGTTAGAAACAAATGTTTAAAGATGAAAACCTATTTTTGTGGGTAAGCTAAGAATTATATGGAAGGGAATTTTTTTATTTTTGGGTTATTTGAAACTAGGTTATACTAGTAAAAGGCTCGTCAATCAACGGGCAGCCGGTGTCATCTGGTAATAACATTGAAAAACCGTTTAGATTTTGAAAATTTGCATGTTGTAATGCCATTCAGGTAGATCTGAGTCATTGAGCTCTAGGTAGACAGACTTACATTAGCAAATTATTATTATAGATATTGATTATGTAAAGAACTCACTTGGTGTTAAACGTTTGACTAGTGGTTTTTTGTTAAATATAACTTTTTATTTACATTTATTTTTAACTGAGTGTTACACCTATAAAAAAAAACTGAATCTTACACTGAACTTGATGCACTTTAAACTATGTTCAGACTTTCAAAAAAGTTCAAATCAAAAGTTAAAATGTTTTGATTTTTTCAATATTTCATAACACTACATAAAATCAGTTTCATTAGAACACATTATTTTCATTTTTGCTTTCATAGGTTTTGATAATTAAAATGACCAGTGGTTAATAATGGCTATATTTCTTAATTTTTTTATCACTTTTTAATTAATTTCCCTAGTTTTCTGGACATTAGGAACCAAGTAATGGGTTGTCTATTCACTTTTTATGGGGAATTAATTTTCGTTTTTTGACACTTTGGATTGAATTGACCAAAATGAGGGAGAGGATGTTGCCATTTTGTTAAATAAAAAGTTGACCCCCAAATATACTTTATGAAACTTCGAATGAGTAGGCTCTCAGGAGTTCGACGAGTGTAGTGACCAACAATTTTCATGTCATAATTAATTACATTTAAATTGTGTTTTTAGGACAAGACAATGATGACAGAGCACGTTTGCTCTCACTGAGTCGTCACTGTTTTATGGAGCCATTGACCTCTTCTTGTACCGTGATGAGAGGAGAGACTATAAGATTAGTCGTTCGAGCCTTTTTTCTCCCCTGTCTGATCCGGTAAGAGATAATAATAATAATAATAATGGAGTTTGCTTTTTATTGCATTTTTTTTTCTTCTGGGATTGACAATTGGTGTCAAATGATGACATTGAGTGTGTGTGTGTGTGTGTGAATCGGAATAAGGTGCAATAGCTATCGAGGTTCCATTTTTTGTGTTATTTTAGGAAATTGGCATTTATTCTAAAAGTGTCTTTACAACTTTAATACTAAGTGGATGATGGATGAAAGTTAGTTTTTGGATTGGACACCCCTGTATAATTGAACATTTTCAAGTTCAAAGTTAAATTTTTAAGTAAATTAGAATTGGTGACTAACTTTTTACTGTTGATGTCATCGAAACATTTATTATTTATTTCTGAGAATTGAATTTAGGTATAGCTGTTACTGGCAAGGTATATCATTCAGGCATTGTACAGATTACCTGACAAAGTATGAAATAACATCTTGTATGGAACTGTTATTAAATTGGTTAACTCCATTTTCTCTATAAAAAAATGTAAGCCTAAATTTGAACTTAATGCTAATTCCAATAACTTTGCTAAAAGAGAGTAGGCATCTTATACATACAATGTCTAGGCATTGTATACAATGCATGGATTAGATACATGGCCACTAACATAACTACCAAAACTTTTTTTTTATGTTAAGAAGTTGATGACACTAGCTACAGGGTGTCTGAAAATTTTTTTTATAACTCAATGGATGAAAAGTTTTAAAGATTATTTTCGAACACCCTGTCTATTGAATAGTTCAAAGCTAATTTTCTAATTTTGTGATTTTTTTTTTAAGTATAATCAGTGACCCTAAAATTTTGTAGGATGAACTCCACTACAAAAAAATGAAATATTTATTAAATGTCGTAAGTTCATCTAATATAGATATATAAATATAAATAACTTGAATGAAATTCGTAAATCAAGATGCATCTAACATGTTTAACCTTTTTCATATTTGTAACATTTTTAATCTAAAAGCAAACTTCGTCATCATGAAAGGTCATGGTGGATATTGTTCACTAATGAGTTTTTTTTTTTTTTTGAGAGGGGGGGGGATTGAATTTAGTTATAATATATATATATATATTTTGTAACTAGTTTATTAGTAGTATAAAGTCAGGTGTCACTTGGACATTGAACTCACTCAGCAAAAGGAGGAAGAGATAAATCTTCATGTTCCTCGATCCTAGTTGATCGAACGCCCAGTGGAACAAAAAGTAGTTGGTTCGAATAGATAACAAAAAAAGTCTCCTGGAATAACACAAAATGAGGATTGTTAGTGAGTGACTATGTCAATGGCAGACTTTGTTTTTTTCAGTCGAGTGGAAAAGAAATCGTGTTTTTGCTCGCACTAAAAATTATCTTCGCTGCCGGCCGCCGTCTCCTACCTAGTTGGGAATTAGGTTGAATAGTTTGGACGACGAGGTCTACTTTAGTCAAGAAAGCGGTTCAATAATTACAAATAAGAATTAAAAATGGATGTGGATTGACTGACTGACTGACACTTAAACTTGGATAACTTTTTTTTTCTTTATCGATGAATTGGGTCGTTTTTGTTTTTGTCAAGTAGTGGATTATTGTAAAATTAAATGATTAATAATTTTTTATTTTTTGCTTAGAAAAAGATGTTGCTAAGTGGCTGTCGCATCAGTCACCAATGTCAACAAACAATTATACGATGTCGATGGTGGTCATTGTAGTCGGTTTGATGGAAATTGTTGTCATGTCCAACCATGACGGAAGCTCGCCTACCACGGTCATTTAAAAAAAAAATCCAATGAATGGGTTAAGTAGCTTAAATGATAGGGTATAGTGAAAAGGACACACCCGTGACAAAAGAGGCACCTTTTATAATGATAGGTATCTACATTTGCCTTGGACCATGTTTTTTTTTTAATCTCATGGTTTATGAAACTAATGTCCCAGTTAGTTATCTATTGTGAGACCTATTTTTTTTTAATTTTTATAAAAGATGATCAATTTGAGTACAAACTGAGCCCTCACGCGCTGTTGTTGATGACTAACCATTAACTTATTTTTAGTTTTAAAAAGCAATAGTCGCTGGTATTCCAGACACAAGCCTATTATAGTTGGGTGGTAGACTCAAGCTAGCAAAATCCAATGTTAGCCATGGGTGGTATTGTTTGACCAAGCAAAAAATAGATGTAGTAACGTCCGTTCTGTAGCGACAATTGACATTACAAATTCATTTATTGATTAATGAATTTCCACCAAAGTGTATTACGCTTTTCTATAAACTAGGTTGTCACACAACCTAACCTGTTCCAATAGTTATTTACTTTTCTTTACATTTTTTTGTCCCATTGAGTTAATCAATCAATTTAGAAATTTGTACTGATAAAAATAAATCACCAAACTGTTGCATTAGGATAGTCGATGAACTGTGTTGGTAACATGATCGATTTTAAAAGTAAATTGGTTTTTTTGTGATGTTGGATGGACTTACCTTGGCAATAAGATATTTTTTGGTCAATAAGAATTTGTAGCGATGATCATCATATCCTATGATTGAGTTGTTGTTGTTGTGTGTTGTGTGTGTCTGAGGGTCTGTGGTCGAGCAGATTGAGGCCACGTTGGTGCCTGTGTCCATGTGGGCGTTGAACGAGGGCATCCACTGCTATTGGCCAAAGACCTTCAACTTGGTTTTTCGGAAACAGCTCCTCCTTGGTTGGTGACCAAGTTTTTTTTTCAACACCCTATACATACACGATGGACGGAAAGGCGAGACGAGATGACGTTTTCACTCGTTTGCATTTTTTAAGTTTTATTTTGTTTTTCATTATCAATCCGAACAGAGTGATTTAAAATCCCTTTGATGACTTTGGATTCTTTTGTTCGTCGTTATTGGGGCGAATAGGATTTCTTGGACATTGTTCTTTTCCAATTTGAAATTCATCAAAGTGCGTTGTTTTTTTGGAGCTTTGAGTTAATTCATGTAAAATACTCGACAAGGGTGGTGACACTTGCGCGAAGAAAGCAAAATTTTCACTTGAAAGTTGTCCTAAGTGTACTACTTTGTATTATCCAGACATGGCATAGAATGCCTTGCAAGAGTTTATTAAAGTTGGGCTTAATCTACTTTTTTTGGACTTGGAGAAAATGTTGATCACTAACCTTATCCATGGCACCTTGTAACTTAGTTTTATTTATACAAGATGTTATTTCATACTTTGCCAAAAGTAGTTAGGCATTGTAGAGAATGCCTGGATTCCATACATGGCCGGTAACATAAGTATAACAACTAAAAAATAATTTATAGCGCTTCCTGTCAATTCGAACAAAAATTATAATCTTTGTTGTGTATTTTGTGTTGGATATTGGATTATCCGAAATGGGTCAAAGATCAAGGTAGATTGAGTTGAACTAAAATAGGCAAACATGGTAGGTTGTTTTTTGTTTTTTATGTGTATGAGGAAATTAAAATCCCAGAATGGAGGTTAGAAAAAAGTAAATCATTAATAAAATTGATGATTTTATTCAGCTATACATAGGTTATGTACCCATGTGTTGTTGTTGTTGTGTTTTGAACGTGGATTTCATAGATGACTTGTTTTAATTGATCAAGAAAATGAGACGTTTCTTTTCATTCTGTGTCGGCATCATGGATGTAGGTCATTTAAAGAATTCTTTCTTTGCAAGCACAACCTTGCACTCGGCGGTCATGGACCTTGGTTGTCTTCTTCCTACTCGAATTATAGGTCAACTCGCTAAACGTATTGGTTGATACATACATACCTACCTACCTACCTACCTAGTAGGTACATACATACACATTTATTTATTTATTTATTTGGGTACAGTAACAGTACCCTGCTTGCACAACAAATAGCAACTTTTCCTCTCTTTCGATTCTTGGTTTTTCCATTACGTGTTGATTTTGTTTAATTTCGGAGAATGGGCGCATCGCATCGTCTCAACTTGTTGTTACCAAATTAAATCGATCGAAAGAATGTCCTCTTTCTTAACGAGATAAGGTTTATTATCATCATTTTATTTCAAAAAGTTGATGGCTAGTAGTTTGCACTGCCAATTAACGTGTTTGTCATTTTGAAAACTAGCTTTATTTTAATGTTCAATTTATGCCGTGTTTTTCAGTTTAGCATAGAACGTTCTCAGCAAACAGTAAAAGCCATGGCAATTTTTTGGTGTGGCAAGTGGAGCCATTGGTTGACAAGGGTGACGTCAGCTTCTTCTTTTGCTGAAATGGTGCGTTATAAGGTTATATAGCCGTGTCATCCGTTAAGCTGCTGACTTGAAATTTTTACATCTGACGGGAAACTTTTGTGTTCATTACGAAATTTATTGTTTTATCTCACGTTCCTCTACAACATCCATTACGTATGGCAATCATGAATCCTACAACAACAAGAACATGAAAACCAATGACACTTTTTTGCAAGGTCGCTTTGGGGTGGGGTTCCAAAAGAGATTATTTGAGTGTTATGTGATGCCTTGTCATAGGACGATGCACGTTTTTAACCAATGACACGCCAGAAACACACCGAAATGAGATTCTTGTTTTTATTATTTAGGATAGTTGTTGTATTCGTTATTAAAAAGGTTGTTTTAAACTAGTAATAGTTTTATTTCTTCCGCTTCCAAAACTGTCAGTTTTTACAAGTTTTGAAATTGTCGCCAACATCGGTGGCGTCATCCTTGTTGCCAACATCAGAGGTTCCCCACCAAATCCAATGGGGGATTAGGTGGTGGTGTCATGAAAAAAAACAAATCGTCAAGGCGGTAAATTTGGGGAGTTTTGGGAAAAATATGGAAAATAATTGTTTGGAATTTATTGGAAGCATTTAAAGTCCAAATAAATTTATATGGACAACACACTACAGTAAGTATGTTTTTATTTTTATTTTATTTTATTTTTCTTCATCCCATTGGGACACAGGATGTGCAACATACAAAGTACTAAAATAAAAAATATGAAACAAGATACTGACATAACAGTATTAATAAATGACTTACCAATTAGACTGGGGGGTCAAATGAAATTAATAATGGGAAGAACAAATAAAAAATCTTGTAGCCTTTGATAAGGCATTAAATTTCCATATCCAGTTTGTGGATTAATTTCTAAATCTTTTGTATGTTATCTTTTATGCATGTGGTGTTGAGATTGGACCCCATGGTCTGTAAATAAAATAATAATAATAAAAAATAACAGTAATACAGTCATTAACATTCCAGATATCGCTTGATTGAGAGAAGATAGTCTATCATTGCAGATATGGCATAATATTGTCAGTAAGCTTAGAAAATATCGCATGATGAAGCGTATATCAGCTAAAAAGTTTTTTATTTCAATACTAGCGGCGCCATCTAGTGACAGATTTCCACAACTATTAGTACCCGTTGACATTGCAGATATCGCATGATTAAGCTTAAATTATTAACATTGCAGACATCGCATGATTAAGCTTATAATGGCTTAATCCTGCGATATCTGCAATGTTAACAAGTTCTAATAGTTGTCGAAATTTGTCACTAGATGGCGATAGTAGTATTAAATAAGACATTATTTAGGCTTAATCCTGCGATATCTGCAATGTTAACAAGTACCAATAGTTGTCGAAATTTGTCACTAGATGGCGATAGTAGTATTAAAATAAGACACCATTTAGGCTTAATCCTGCGATATCTGCATTGTTAACGATTACCAATAGTTGTCGAAATTTGTCACTAGATGGCGAAAGTAATATTAAAATAAGACACCATTTACGCTTAATCCTGCGATATCTGCAATGTTAACAAGTACCAATAGTTGTCGAAATTTGTCACTAGATGGCAATAGTAATATTAAAATAAGACACCATTTAGGCTTAATCGTGCGATATCTGCAATGTTAATTAGTACCTATAGTTGATGAATATAGTATTTTAATAATGACTTTATAGACCTAATCCTGCGATATCTGCAATGTTAATAACAATATGTGCTTCCTGCAAATTAGTTCTTGCTTGCATTGGTATTGCTTCACTGGATAATTTTTCCGCGTTTGTATAGTAGACGCACCGCTTGTGGGGCTAGCGGTGGTTATTTTTTAAATAAACTGAAACGAGTTTAAATAACAGTTTAAAAAAAATACAACACAAGCGGTGCCTCTCGGCAAACGGAAAAGTACCGATAATCTTAATCACAAAATAAACGTTATTTCTTTTATTACCAAGTGCAGATTCTTCTAAATGATCAATCAAATTAGCAGTTTTTTAAGTTTCAAAGTACAATATCAGGTTTTGGAGTTGGCAACACTGACGCTTTTCAACAACGATGAAGAAAAAATGATGGCTGATGTGTGGCTTCTGTGAGCCATGCATTTCCTCCCCATTTGTCAACTATTTACTGATCACGCGTCATCACGTGATAAACGTTTCAATCGGGGTAATTTGGAATAATTGGAAATCAGCTGTGACTACCTAGTCGTCAACGTGTTGCCCTGCCCATACTCTATCTCGCTCTCGCACGAGACAGGTGCGTTTGTTTGGTTTGAGTTGTTCGTTCACTTTTTTTTTGTTGGCCACCTATTCTTATCATCTTATCGGGTACAGACACAAGTCCCGGTTTTTATTTTTATTTATATCTTATTATCGTTTCACGAACAGCGATTGAACGTGTTTTGGACTTTGGCTCCAAAAGTGTCGTCATCGAGATTGGCATCATCAACGACAACAGCAACAACAAATCGAACAGGGCTGGAAGGAAGCCCCACCCATTTTTTATTTGGAACAACACAGAAAGAACAGCTGTTGCCATTAGTGAGAACAACTGAGGTGTGTAATGTGTTCCTTGTCTGTACTAACACAGTACGGCGAGAGAAGAACGGCCTATTCGACAACATGGCATGTGAGTTACAAAACTGACAAGATGACAAATTGTGGTGGTGGTGGTCTTTCTTACTACAACGATGGACTACTCGACAAGGGACTCCTCGATAACAGCGCTTACTATGCATAAGGTTGTCTTTGTTGATCTTCCTACGTACGTACGAGTCTTGTTAATTAATAATGACCGATGCAAACTGCGCTATGAACTACATTTTTTAATGTTAGAAATATCTATACACTTTTACAGTGGGTTTAGTCTCTAGACCCCTTCCTTAAAATTTATTTGCCTATCAACGAGTAATATCTTATACTAACACAGTCATAGGGGTGCAATAAAACTAGATCTATTGTTGTCAACTAAAAATGATGCAGGGGTTGACCAATAAAGGGCGTCTGGTCACCATGGGCATCAACTGAAAATTTTTACCTGGATTTGCAATATTAATACATGTATGTATGTATGTGGGCTGGGATCTGAGAAAAAGGGGTGGGCTCCTGAATTAGTTTTCATTTTGTCGACTCCTGCAACCTGATTTAGTGATTATATACTGTGCTCAACAACTCGAAACTATTTTCTCCACTTAAATGGGCTAAATGACACGTGAGAAAATTGCACCTGATGCTCTTCTTGGACTGTGATGTTCTGAAAATGACCTTAAAAGAAGCACAGCTTGACACCGAACATGGGAATAATTGAAAATCCTTTTCTATTAGATGATCACTGTAAAGCAAGACTGTGTCTATCTTGCTGCTGCGGCGATCTCCGGTCTTTGTTAGACACAAATTACCATCGTTTTAAGAAGGACCACTGTCTAAAAATAGAATGCTCTTGCTGTGTAGTAGAGTGTTTTTATTGTCATAGACTAACTTCCGTAATGGACCCAATCTACAAAAATAAACCAACCAGTCGTCTCATTTTTATTTGGCATGACTGATTTTTTTGCCTATGCCAATAGGGTAGTTGATGTCAGGTTTTTTCATTTGATGTAGATGGACCTGGAGAAATGGTCGATCTTCAGCCTGCTGAGTGCCGAATTCGTGGGGTCGATGCGACTGGCTTGCGTTTTCGGAAGCTCGGGAAACGAAGCGCTGGTGGTGACCGTCGACGACGACGTTTATGGTTTGGGATCCAACTGCAGCAGTTGTTTGGGACTCGGAGACGTTCAGGGAAGTTTGGAGCCTCGAAAGGTGGAAGGCTTGTGCAAAAAGAATGTGAAAAGTACGTTAGTATCGACTCTTTGGTTTATGGTGTTGCTCTCGCAATGTTTCAATTGATAGGCTGTTGCGTTTTGTAGGCATCTCGTACGGCAGCGGTCCTCATGTGCTGGCAGTAACGGAAAGCGGCGATTTGTACAGTTGGGGTCATAACGGCTACTGTCAGCTAGGAAACGGAACGACAAACCAGGTGTCGCTTCCTAGTCAAGTAACAACCAATCTCTTGGGGAAGAAAGTGATTGACGTGGCCTGCGGAAGTCATCATTCGCTGGCTCTCACCAGTGAAGGAGAAGTGCGTATCCCACTTAACGCAGCCTGCGTTGGCTCGATAGGCCTTGATGTTCATCGTCAGATTGACGTTTGCAGGTGTTTGCATGGGGTCAGAATAATTGTGGCCAAGTGGGATCGGGATCAACAACGAATCAACCCATTCCACGCAAAGTGACAGCCTGCATAGGTAAACATTTTTAGACCATACGGTGTTTGTTTGTTTTTTTTTGGCAGTTAGTGTCTTAGTGATTTAGTTGTGATTTTTGTGTTTAATTTTGAGGTGGAAGACGAGTGATGGTGATAGCCTGTGGACAAACATCGTCGATGGCTGTTTTGGACAACGGAGAAGTAATCACATGTTGTTTTGACCTACTGGGGTCATGAGAAGTGCGGTAGAGTTCTAAAATGAAGGTTCACTCTATGAAATAAACTAGGTGTACGGCTGGGGTTACAACGGAAACGGTCAGTTAGGACTAGGGAACAACGTCAATCAAACCAATCCTTGCCGTGTCGTCAATTTACAGAGCGTCGTTGTCAACCAGGTACTGTGATGGTTTAGTCGTATCCTCTTGGAAGAATTTCAACCTGGCTTGAACTCGAATCTATGGTTTCAGATTGTGTGCGGTTATGCCCACACGATGGCACTTTCCGACGAGGGGGTTCTCTACGCTTGGGGTGCTAATTCATACGGGCAATTGGGAACAGGAAACAAGGCCAATCTTGTTGTTCCTCAAAAAATTGCTCCTGAAATTGGAAGGTAAAAGAATTTTTCCTAGTGTACAAAATTGTACAGTAACTTGATGTAACTTGATATTTTTTGTTTTGTTTTACTTGGAACAGGGTTGTGGACATTGCGTCATCTCATTATAATCACATTTCTGCAGCTATGACTCAAACGTCAAAAGTATACATGTGGGGTCAATGTCGTGGTCAGTCGGTAACGACGCCTACCGAAACGCCTTTTCATTCTATGCAAGAGGTGTTTGCATGCTTTGCGTCGCCTGCTGTGACGTGGAGTCCGATGCAACTAGGTACACCATGATTTCACTAAAGATGTATTTCTTGTTGTGTTGTCGTTTGTTTTGCTGCATGGTTAACGTAAATCTATTTTCGATAGATGTTGTTCCAGTGACACGGGTTAGCGACAGTTTTCGTTTAGCCTTTGACGATCCTGTGAGTATTTTTTGTTGGTTTGTTTTTTCAAGCAACACTTACTCTTCAGCAGTGACGATTGGTGTGTTTTATTTTCAATAGCAAACTAGCGATGTTAAATTTCAAGTGGAAGGAAAATTAATACATGTCCACAAAGCAGTATTGAAAATCAGGTACGGTTCACGTTGGATTCGCATCAACTTGTAGTTTGTCTCATGACACATGCTTTTATTTTTTACGTATTTGTATTTTTATGTGGTTTAACGTTTCGATTTATTTATTTATTGTTTGTTATCATAGGTGTGAGCATTTTCGGTCCATGTTTCAGGATCATTGGGAAGAGGATGGTAAAGAGTAAGTTGACAAATTGAGCGTTACATCATTCATTGAATGTTATTTTGAATTAACAAAATTAACCCATTTATTAACACTTGGTTCGTTTGTTTCTTTATATTATAGTGTAGTTGAAATTGTACCCTTTTCTTATCCCGTGTATCACGCGTTTCTCCAATATCTGTACACGGATACGGTGGAGTTACCGCCTGAAGAAGCCATTGGTAAGTGTAACGTTGGCATCACCAAGTGATGGTTAATTTTGGTTTTGTTTTGTTTTGTTGTTTATTGTTATTCACTTATTTATTTGAAGGTTTACTGGACTTGGCTAATTCTTATTGCGAACAGCAATTGAAACGTCACTGCGAGCGTATCATTAAGCAGGGAATTACGGTGGATAACGCGGTGATGCTCTACGCTGCTGCTATCAAGTATGAAGCTCGGGTCAGTGTCGTTTTTATTCATTACCCGTGAAGCTTTGGTTTTAAGGACTGTCTTATGTTGTGTGTGGGGATGGTGAAAGTGTCAGTTGATGATGAAACATTGGGTATCATGACCCCATGAACAGGGTCGTATTTTTTGCTTTTGGTTTATATTCCTAGGAGGTGGTGTCAATGAAAGACAGGTTAGGTTAAGTTTTTGTCAGTGTAACTACTTTAGAATGCTATGTTTAAATTAATTTTTTTAAGGTAGAATTTTTATACAGCAAAAAATCCAGCTACTAGTAGTTAGCTCGTGATATATAGCACGGGAAGAGTGATAATAAAATGTTAATTTATGCAACCAAACAACAGGATGTTACACCTCAAGAACAGCTGACACGATGGGTGGAGCTAAAGCACCATGAGACACACACACCACAGAGCTGGGTCAATCTTATTATTAATTGATGCTGTTGCTGGAAGTGGGGTTACTTACTACCAGCACCTTTGGGTAGAAAAGGTGGACAGTATTCAGTTATGTTGACAAGGTTGTTTTTTCATTTTTGTAAGTTAATTTCACTGTCCAATAACCTAGTTGTGTGTTTGTTTGTACCTAACCAGCCTCTTAACGGCATTGTCAACGTAACAATTCAATTGTCAAGGAATCTTCCAACATCTATCTTCGCTGATGTGAATCGGTGCCAATGGTTTACCATATCAAGTGTTGAGTAGGTTGCAGTGTTACAAATTTTTCTTTGATGTTGATGATTGGAGTTACGCCTGCCGGCGGTGTGACTTGCCACTTTACTTTTTCAAGTTATGTCATGTGTAACTTGGGTATTATAGGATGGATGACATGCTTACTGTTAAGATATCTTTTTTTTCCTCTCTGCATTTCTTTTGATATTTTCCATATCCTCATTGAAGCTCTGGTGCGTGAACGGGATAGACTCTTTATCGCTGTCGATGTTTAAATCACTGGATTAATGGTTAACTATCATTTTCACATGAACTTGTAAAGTACTTGTGACAGACTTTATGAGGAAATAGGAATGTAATGCTTCTGTTAGTAAATGTTGTATAACAAATTTTTCAAGTTGATGAAGCACCCAGTTAGCACACCAATTTGTTTAATGGGAATAAAATCATTCACTTGATTCTTAAAATGTAAGTTAAATACATACTTAGATAATGACGTGCAATCTTGGACTTGCTAGGTTACAAATTTCACTCGTTGATGTGTTTTATGAACTAGGACGTTTCTTCAATGATATCCCATTCACATGTGAAGTGGGGGTGTTTTTTTTAATGATCATGATGGATTATTTCTGGTATAGTTCAAAGAAACTCATTTTGTTGAGTTTGTTATAACCTTGAGAGAAGGCACTTGGAAAGAGTGGCTGTACAGGAAATGGTGATCTAATAATGCTGTAGAAAACTTATTTCTGCAAAGTGCCGTGTTAAATGTCAATTGTGTTAATCAACCAGAGAAGGCGTGAGAACCAAGCACGATCTTAGGAGTGATCTTAAACGACATCATTTTGTGTGGAGTCGATGGTTGAGATGGTAAACTTTTTTGTCCTGCCACAAAATTCAGTGTTTTTTCCGAAGAGTTTTGTCGTTGATGTAACAAAAAGGGCGTTTCACCCAAGTTTCAATTGCTGATCCTGTTTTAAACGCATTGAATGTAAAATTGTTCGATTTTGTTGATTTTTTAGAAAAACATTTCAGCATTTTTCATAATATTGATTGTTTCATTTTTAGTTGATTTTAATCTATTTTGTTTTTCGTTTCCAGGAATTGGAAGAATTTTGTTTTCGTTTTGCTCTCAACCACACTACGGCAGTCATCCAGACCGATGCTTTTTTAAAGTTGGAGGAACCCACCCTTAAAAATTTTGTTCTTAAAGCCGCCCAGCACGGTGCTTTCAAATACTGAAATTTTTGAGGTGGGTTCTGATCATTTGACTTTACTACCGCTACCACAGCGACTCGTCGGATGGCCAGTGTCGGTGTGCGAAACATACATTCCAAACCGCAACGTACAAAAGAACGTTGATTTTTTTTCTGCAGTAGTCCGTTGTCGTTTTTTTTTTTTTGTTTTTTTTCATCATCCGGACTTGGATAAAGTTTTTTATTTTTGTATTTCTCAAGAACCTTTGACTGGTAAAGATATTAAAAATATTTCATTACGAAATTATTTTTATTTCGTGTTTTAGCGTCATTGTTGAAAGATGGCTCGGTACATGCGTCGTGTTGTTTTGCAGGCTTTAGTTCGATCGCCATACCTAAAATTGGACCGGATGCGGTATTTTTAAATCGCCAATCTTCGCTCGATCGTCAAGTGGACTCGGAAGTTTTGGCCAGTGGATCTTGGCAAGCGTCGCAACTCATCCTCCGTCTGGTGCAGTATTGGAAATTTGTCAAAAACCGCATTCAGGTAAAGTGGAGTGTTTTTTTTTTAATTATTAGTATCGTTAGGAAAAAAAAATGTGGGAACACTTTGCCGATATTGATCTCGCCTGCAAAATTTACGACCATCGGTTCGTTCATTGGCTAGATAACTCTTGCCAATGACACGTTCGATTTTTGGGGCCATAAATTAAACCCGAATAATTTCATTTCAAATCTCTCGATACATTTCGAGTTGGAATTGTGAATCAATAAATGGCATTGAATATTTATTCGTACAGTATATTCCGTAAGCTGGGTGCGTTTTGGCTGAAATGGGAGATTTCAAGAAAGATTTCAGTGTAGAAACTTATCTACAGCCATTAATCTTAAAAAGATGTATCATTTAAAATTGATTAGATAGGTGTTATCAATTGTAACGGATGGGTGGGATTTTTTTTTTACAATGTTGCTAACGGATTCATGATGTCATTTGATGATGAGTTGCATGTTGCGAGTGAAATTTTAGTTATGATTTACGTTTCATCTCGGTGGCTGCTCCAACCTCTAAGTTTCGAACACTGTGTGGTGTTTACTTATACTACGGTAAGAGATGGTGCTTGAATGTCGTTTCAAATAATAATAATAATAATAATAATAATAATGTTTATTCCGTTTCATTACAAAACAAGTACGACGACACATCACGACATAAAAATCGTAAATTACAGGGTGTCAAAAAATTAGTTTTTAAGAAATTAGTAATTTTTCGGTTTAAAATGGTTGCACGAAGATATAGCTCATCCTATATGATGAGCTATATCATATAGCTTTTTCTTTCTGTTTTTATGACTATTTGTCGAATAAAATATAAAACAAATATTATACGTAATGTATGGTGCTATAATAGAGATGGGACAAATTCTTTTATTTTGCAATGTTTATTTTTTTTATCGTTTTATGTCAACGGAAAACTCGTTGAGTTTGAAACTTAAATGATAGTCTTGAGCTGAACTTTTTACATGACAAAAATTAATTTGTGGACAACTATGACGTGAGCTGCTTGCCAACCAATGGGGGAGGAAGCTAACGTTGCCCGAGTTGTCATGACTTGAAATTGCGTGTGACGAGAGGCCAAATGTTTCGAGTTATTCTATTAAGCCGCTCGTTTAGCACCGTTAATTTCAACTTCTAACATCTTTTTCATCCATTTTTGTTTTCATCTATTTTGTTAACTTCTTTTGTTTAACTTGCATCCTGAGGTTGAAATGGTTTAACATCTTGAGCTCCGTTTTGGTCAAAGCTGAAATTTTAAACCAAGGTGTTTACTCCAATTTAGACGGATCAATGTTTAGTCCATTCCGAAATGTTGTCACACGAAGGATCCGAAAAGTGTTTGCTGGCGATAGACCTACATTTTAAGACAATTCAAGCCACCTCACAGTGTTGCACACAAAGATAAATGCTGTTTTCGATATATAATTTGCTACCTCATAACCATTGATTGTTGAGACTATAAAGCGGATCCATCCCAATAAACACTTAACTGAAAATTTATTTCAACTTTTTGGTTTGCCATGATTGTAAAAAGGTTATCAGTTTTATTTCAATTTCATTCCAATGTTTGATAAGGCCTAACGTGGTGTTGGAAGGGATAGGCTTAGAAGTGGAAAATGAACTTTACTTGAAACGTGTAAAATATAAATATCTAGAAAAGGTAAAGTTTTATAGGTAGCCGACGTTCGTTATGGGATTGAATTTTAATTCTAGACCACCGTGACGTGCATTAAATTTTTAGGTTGTAATCTTTTAATGACGTTAGTGCTCTTCATGAATTATAGTCGCAATTCGCCGGACGAATGCCGGTTTGTAGTGAAATGAATCTTGTTGCGAAATTATGTCACCGGATATTTCGCCGTCAACGTTGAAACTACCAAACTTTTGAAAAGAAACGCTTTTCACTCGAATGCACATTTTTTGTTGCTTTTTTTTTATTTAAAGAGTACGAAAATCGTTGTCTTTTTATTAATTTTCGTTCTATTCCAAAATACTACAATATAAATATAAATAAAAAGTTGTTACATTTATCTAATCGTTCAACTAGAACTTAGTTGACACAATTAAATCGCTTTTTATATTATTTATAATAAATTAGAAATAACGGTTAATTGAGTATTCGTAACTGAATACCTACCAAACCACGCGTCATATGAATGACGCGAAAGCTCCTCCCGAAGGTTGTTTCCACGCAGTGCACACTTGTACAGCAGAGAAGCTCATCCGGGCAGCAACGCTTGGTGTTCACATTACAATACACAAACTAAAGACTTTAAAAACAAGTCATTTTAAAAGTATTTGAAACAAACGCGAAGATAAAATATTTTTGTTGATTTGCGTTATTATTATTATGATTTTATGATTTTTATTCGACAAATAGTCATTAAAACAAAACTGTACAAATAAAAACAGAAAAAATATATATATAAAAACAACATAATACATAATTCACAGTGGTTCACTACCAAAAATATAGTTTTTCAATAAATTATCAAAATTAATATTGCAAATTTTATTTATTGCTTTTGACCCATAGGGGTCACGGAAATAGGACAAATCAGTAAGAACGTTAAAATTGACAACATTGAATACAAATGCAATGTACAAAAACATTATTTATTGCACAAATAGTTCCCATCCTCACCTATGGGATAATAGTTTGGTTCGAAGCTTCTGCATTTCGAATAAAAAGATTAACCGTCACCTATAACCAGCTATTACGAACTGTAAATACATTTCTATTAATCAAGAAACTCGATACATTAAAATTCTAACTTTACCTAAATTTATTAAATATTATAAATTAAAAAGAAATATTTAAATTCATAAATAATTAAAGTCATCCATTACACAAATATTCTAAATTTTTTAATATATCTCAGTTTAATAGATCCACTACATCGTTGAAATTTAATTCACCAGATCCTTATTCCAAATATCCATTCAATTATTTTACCATCTGGAATAATTTACCATATTATATTAGAAAAGAAATACAGTGATACCATGAAACAACGTAAGCTATTCGAAAGAAAATTGTATGGACATATCCTTAATGTTGAATAGTTTTTATTAATGAATTTTATGTTAATTAAGAAAGTTATGTTATACTACCTTCCTATTTTATGATTTTACAAATGTGTATTTACAATTATTTTTGATCCAATTGGATTGTGCTAATAAAAAATTCAAAAACAAATCAATTATTCAAGACGGTAAAAACATTAAAAATAACAATCAATTGCTCAAATTTATATATTTAAATAAGCATCTATGAAATTTTTTACATCATTTTGTTTGTTAAATACATCATACATGACAATATGCTAATTTATGGTTATTCCAACGGATTCACAACAATGAACTGTTTGTAGTAACTCTAGAAGTAATATGTAGATATGTTTAAATATCAACAATGCCTCGTTTGAATTGAACTAGGTGGTTGTTAACGTCAGCAACACTTCTACGAGAGAAACTCAGACATGACATTGATTCGTCAAAATTTAGTAGAATTAAATGTACTGCGTACTGGGATTACGTTTCAAATTTCAACTTTCTGGGATAGCGGGAAGTGGGTCGAATAGACCGCGAAGATGTTGAAGCGCGCGCAACAACATATACACACACACACACAAAACGGTCGAGCCAAGTTAGATAAAAGGTTGCAAAGATGATAAATAAATAAATAAATACTGTATTCGACTAAGTCTGACATAAACGGTAGTGAAACACGTAAGTTTAGGATAAGATAATGATGGTTTTATTGATATCGTCCAACGTTCACGGAAAATGTTGTGATTTATTGAGAAATACTCACAACAAGAATAAATCAACTTTTTTTTATATCTTTATTTCTCCGTCATTATTGACGGGCATGTTGTCTATTTCACATGGACTACGTTTATGCTTATTTGTTTATTGCATTGAATCTCGATTTAGAGGGGTCACGCAAAATATACACAAAAAAGCAATATATCAATTTATTCGTTACAGGTAAGAATATAAGTTTGCTGAATTTTACGTTTACACATAGCGAGTACAAAATAGACCGTAGCATTTGGTGCGTGGTCGTGTGTAGAATGAATAGTAGAAAGCACTGGCTGATGAATAGAATCTCGGCCAACTTGTTTTGGCTATCTTCTGTCCCTCCCCCCTGATGGTTAGCTTCACGTCGAACATCTGCGTTTTGTGGTGATGCAGCTGCTGCTTTTGTAATCGATTGGTTGGCACCTTTCGCTTCCCACGAGCGGTGCCGGTTTTGTCTTTTTATTTTATCTTTTTTTAATCTTGATCCTCCCCTCTCATTTCACATCCGTGGATGCTACTTCGGCCTTGGCACCGGGCGTTGGCCGACTTCCAACCCACCTCTATGTAGAACGCACACTGTGGACGCTGTGGTGGTAGCGGCAGAGTCTTCCATGGAAGAAGAAGAGGCCACGAGGAAAGGTCAGCCGCTATTCCGGGTCGTTAAAGCGCTGTTCCGATCGATTGGGGAGGTTGCGCGATCGATGGATTCGTCGCCGTCGTCGTCGTCGTTCAGAGCTCGTGCAAAATTCATCGCGTTCCCGTTTGGGAACGAACGGCGCACGATGTGTGTCTATAATAATAATCATGATGATGATGATGATAATAATAATAAAAGGGGAGGGGTTTGGAGTGGACATCTTCGCTATGACGTCCATCTATAAGTCGAAGGTCGAATTTTTATTTCCAACTCCGATGATGATGATGATGTTGTTGTTGTCGTTTTTAGTAGCTCGGTCCATTGTTGTTGTAGTTTTCTTTTTTGAATTTTTTGTTCCTCCCGCGAGTTCGGCACGTGTGTCGTGTTTTTTTGTTATTCCGTTTTTTAATGTCCATTGCGAAATGGAACAATGAAAATTCTTCACGCGGAAAAGTTGTTGCTGCGAAGACAATGGTTAATCTTTTTATCGTCGACAAATACCCATTAAAAATGAAGTTGAAAAATCCAAGTACTTAAGAGTGACATTTTTCCATCGTCGTATTGTACAAGTTGTCGACCTAGACACATTGTCGTGAGTTTAAGGGCACTCGCTTGTTATATGTCAGTAAAGTAACACGCACTTATTATAAAAGCACTTTTCTTTGGCATCGTTAAAATTGGCAATGCGGTGGGTTGGCTGATTCTTGACATGGTCAACATGTAACATTTAAATTGACATTTAAATGGATGGAGTGACGTATCCCTATTCCATTGTGTTATACACATAAAGGTTCGAGTGATCTCATCGCTTGGTGTTACGTGAAGAAAAAGTTTAAAGCGTAAAATGTAGGTCTTGTTCTGTCAAGAGAACGGTATAGGGTCTTTATTTACAGGGTGGAGATGGAGTTTGTTTCCGATGTGGTTAAATCGCAACACTAACTGAAGGCTTGCCCAGAATAACATAATATCAATAGTATTTGATCCATATTATACTGTGTATCTATTATAGTGTTGTACTGCTCTTGTACTATTGAATCCGTTTTGGTTCGAAATAATTTCAAATTAAAAAAAATATATATTTATTTTTATTTTATTTTATTTATTAGAATCTACCAGTCCCAATGGACCAAAACAAATTTAATATACATAATGATAGTAATTACAAAAAAAACAACCGGAAAAATACAATTTAAAAACAATGAATAATCTAATTGTTATAAAATGCTAAATCTTCTTCCTGCTCTCCCTCTTCACCAGTTATGTTTCTATAATAACCACAATAACAACAATCTAACAAACTATAACAATCTGGCAATCTTTCTATAACAATTTGGCAATTGTTTCTTCCAGCAAGGTTGTTTCTATAGAAACAACCTTGCTTCCAGTAAAAAATGTTTTTACAAGCGAGTGCTTCCTCACCAGCGCCACCGTGTGTGAAAATTTTAAAATAAAAAAATACTCCAACTGTAGCGAATATTGCGCAGCAATATGTATGAGCTAAATGAATAAATGACTTCCCGTCAATTTTGACGGGCTATTTACTAGTATGTTTATACAAATGTCGATCAACCTGATCAAAAGCTCAAAATTCAAAATTGCTAAAGATCTAAGGAATTTAGATTTAACGTTGGTATTTAACCACATCTGTATTGTGATGGTTATCAACAATGGAACTCTTGGCTTGCCCAGAATAACGTTGCATGTAACAATTTATAGTTCTGGGTAAATGACAAAAGAAGTATTCAGCAATACATTGATTGTCCAGTGATAGATAGGTATGAGTTTGTCTTTTGGAGGCACTAGGTAGGCCCATGTATGAGGAACGGTTTTCCATAATGATCTCAATATTGAATTTTTGTAACATGCAACGTTATTCTGGGCAAAGTTTTCGATTGTTAAGCACGCTTACTCCAACCAGACCTAGCTTGGAAATACGGCCGCGATCAGTGTGCGCGTGCCTAGCGATTGTTATTTCAGATGCGGTTAAATCCCAACATCAATTCTCGTACAATTAACCTGAAAGATTGCGTGCTTTCCGGGAGGCCGATGTTGAGTGCTCAACATCGGCAATGATTGATGTGAAATAGGTGTCAAAATGATTCATTAAAGAAGTTATAACGTAAAACTCCTAAAACTACGGAAAACTTCCTTTCACTTGTAAAAAATAGTTTATGTAAACATTCTTACTGTTATTTTAAAACATTGTTATGGAAACACATTTTTTGTACACTCCCTTTTGATAAAGGGATTTGTTTGTACTTCGCTCCTATGGGGCGTAAAATAGCAATAAATAACAGCCAAGTGTGCTTATATGAGTGTTGAACCTCTAACCTTTGCTTAATGTACAGTAAACCCTTGTAAGCATACTTTGTTATTATAACTTGTGCTTGGCTATTATAAGTTTTTTACCATGGGTTTAGGATGAATTTTTATAGTATTGGGATTTAACCACATCCCAATTAGTTGGATGCTTGAACATACTGTTTGAGGATCCTCGTCAAACTACACACAGTTATAGTTCTCAATGAAATGGCACTACAGCAACTGAAGCATCCTTGTATCTAAATAACGTGTAAAAGTATCGGAAAAAAAACATACATTCAACGCTGACGAACCGAATCAAGACACGTATCGATTTTTTTCCGCAATCGATTTTCCTGTAGAATAGCAATACATGTCAAAAAATGTTTTTAATTAAAAATCGTTTGTTTAATTTATAGATTACAAATTTTCGTACCACCACCACAACCGTAGAAATAGGGTTGTCTTTTAGTAATTTCTTTTTGCACGTTGTTTGAGCAACGGAGAATATCGATTGTTACAACAGCCACCTGTTAGGAGGAGGAGGCTGCGTGTTGTTAGGATCCTTTTGTGTTTCTAGTAGGTGAAGGGAATGGGCCTGGCTCTAGACGACGACGACGACGACGATCGATCGCAACGGGGGCCAGTGGTATTTATACTGCTGCCGCTGCTGCTGCTGCGGTTGGCTCGTGTTCCGGATCGACGACGGTATTCGCTAATGAAATCATTCCTTAATCGAGTGCACGATGCGAATCAAACCTCATCGCGCCATTTGCAACACCCCCGTGAAAATGCAACCATTTTTTCATAAAAATAAAATAAATATTTCGAACCCCCTCTCTTGGCAACCACTACCACCACCCCTAATAACTGGTAAAAAAAACAAAAAAACTCATCTTATTTTCGTTCTGTTCGATGATGATGTGGTGCTTTATGGATTTTCTTTTCTGTATGGAATCTTTTTTTCTTGTTCTTTTGTTATAGTTATTAGTATGTGTTGGGCGATCGATGGTGTGGGTGGATCGATAGCTGAACGAAGAAGCTCGCTGTTCGTTTCGCCTTTTTTTTTGTCATCAACCGAACGAAGTGCAACAAAAAAAGCGAGTGGTTTTGTATCGCTATTGCAACGGAAATCGAAGTGAGCTTTGCATTGCATGGTGAGCGAGCATTGTGTCGTAAACAGTGTACACCACTTCTCAAATGCACCCTAGTCTAATTGAGTTGATTGTGAAAATGCCTCGTAGGTACACTTAAGACGTCTAAAGCAGATGGACGTCAACGGATTTAAAACAAAACCTCTCTTTGAAATTTTGTCAAATGGGTCGACTTCACAAATGCAGATGTGACTTTTCATTTTACCACTACGTTGGTCTTTGTTTTATTTTGGGCATATTGATCGTGAAGTTCCATTTCCGTGGTTCATTAATCATAGGGATTGTTCGAACACGAGCCGACGTTGAATTTCCAATGCCTATTGACAAGGACTGAAAACCTCTGAATGTCTATCACTCTGTTTTATCTACGTCTGAAACGCCGACTTGGAACAGTTGACACTGTTGTGTTTTTTTCTTTTAGCTTATGAATTTTCTAAATCAGTCCCACTGGTTCGTTCTCTTATCGCCACGTTCTCCTCGTCGACACTTTATCGCCTGACAGATCTTCGATTGACAGTATCTGTTACAAAACATTTTCAATTTATTCGCCCGTTTTTTTTAAAAAAAAAACAAAATCATCGCTGTTTTAGATTGGCACCATGACCGTTGTTCTAATGGAAAACTGACGAAACTTCATATCATGGAAAACTTGATTCTTGAATGTTTAACTCAAAATAAAAATGTGGTCCTGCACGTAACCATTATTTAAAGGAAGATAGCAGCGCAGGTCGCCGTTTAAATTTAAATGCAACTATTGTGCAACTTGCACCTGTGATGTTGCACATGACTAAAGGCTTGCCCAGAATAACGTTGCATGTAACAATTCATAATTTTGTGTCAATGGCAAAAGAAGTATTCAGCAACACATTGATTGATTGATTGCCACCTATTAGGTCACCAATTTCGATGTATGTTTTAGAGTTTGTAGTCTTTTGGCGGCACTAGTTAGGTCCATCTATGAGACACGGTTTTCCATAATAATCTCAATATTGAATTTTGGTAACATGCAACGTTATTCTGGGCAAGCCTTCAATTATTAGATTGGCAACATTATCTTCACGTGACGATTATTAAATCAAAATTAGCACGTAACCATTGTTTCAACTCTAGCCATTGTACACGTAACCATTGTTTCAACAAGTAATCAATGGGCACGAAACCATTGTTTTGAGCACGTAATCATTGTTTAAATTATGGTGCACGTATTCATTGTTTCAAAAAGTCGGTTTTTATTTGTTACAGCAATTTCTATAGGGTGTGCGTATGAGGATGGTTTTTTTATTACGAACTGTTACATTATGATTGCATTGACGTTATGATTTTTTTTCTTCGAGTTTCGATTGAAACTGAGTGCGTGATGATGGTGATTGATAAACGGAAGCCAACGCGGCGGCGGCGGCGGCGGCTATGGTTTCCTTCGAGAAAAGTTGTCTTTTTTTTTCCTAAATTTTTATATATTTTCTTTTCGTGATGCCATGGCATTTGAGGGTGTTTGAAAAAAAAATAAGCGAAGAGCGAGTTTCTATTCCGAGAAAGTTTGGATCATGATGATGATGATGATTCGCATCGCTTCTCTAAACAGGGTCGTCCATTATTCAACGGTGTGGTACACGAATCTTTCAGTAGCCTACTGGAAGTACCTACACAATTCGTCAAGTAGTAGTCACATTTGAATTTTTTTTTTATAAATGTGCAATTAATCATTCAAGTTACCCGTAAAATACCCGTGGAAACTGGTATTGTGCAACAATCGCACTCTTCACTCGTGTTATCTAGTCACTAACGTGTTTTTTTGTACCTGTACTTTTTATAACTAAGTTGTTGTTTATTTTATTTTACTTCCATTACAGGTGACTTATGCAACTCGGTAAGAAACTCGTTTTACGAGGAGTAGCGGGAGATATGGAACTACCGAATTAAGGAGGTTCATTTGCAGTGGTGCGTATATGTTTCGCTCGGCTTTATTTTAATTTCTCCACGATGCAATGCAGCCTCCTCTCTTTTCCTCTTTTTATTCTACTTTACTATCGATTCTTCTCCTCCTCCTCCTCCTTCTCCTCCTCTTCCATCATCGATTCGGTGTGCAGTGACGTCACTCCCCCCTTGCTGACGTCGCACACCCCTCTCCCTCCTCATCGCTCAAGCCCCTCCTTTTTTTATCCCCCTCGGCGCGTGCGCCGTGCCATCGTGCCCGGGAATATCGAGCGAGCCCCCGGAGGTGGGGGGCCCCTCGTTTTGATTCGCACGTGCTCGTCGGAAACGTGGCGTTCGGGGGTCTGTTTTCGTCCTCTTCGTTCGCGTTGACGATGACTTCCGCATTTGTTTGTCATCGTCGTTGTTGTCGCGTGTTGGTTTGATTTTTTTTATGACTATTTTTTTTGTTTCCGTCTGTCGTTCTTCCTGGGTCAAACGGTGTTTCTCGTACGAGGACGAAGGGAAAACGAAGGAGGGGGGAGGAACAGAAGGGGAATCGTCACGCAAGGTCGACGGCGGGGTCGACGGGTTGCTTTTATCGATCGACAGTTGTGACGTCATAGCGCTCGGTGACGTCGGTCGGTGGGTCGGTAGGTCTGTCGGACGGACAGACGGACGGACGGACGAACGAACGAACCAACCGAATCGGGATTCCACGATTCAATCTTCTTCTTCTTCCTCCCCCCAACAAACGGTTCCTCTCCGTGTCCCACTCCTCCTCTTCCACGGAATTTGGACTCGCTGCTGTCAATTTTGTCATCCGGCGGACCGACCAACCCCCGAAAGGCTGCATTTTGCTCGATATCGTCGAGCGCTTATACAATTACGAGCAGGTAAAAACGACACAATCGTAACACGTCGTTGATGTTACTTGATCTCTTTTCCTTGCTTTCTCTCTCTCTCTCTCTTCATTCGCAACGTCCTCGTTTATTTCAACCCTTTATTTTGTTTTTAATTTCCCACTTTGGATTGCTCGGCGCGGCTGTTGCGACCACCTCCCACCTTTCGTTCCTCCTCCTCCTCCGCGTCCAGCAGCCGGTGTCGGGGGCATCCACCCGAGCCATCGACCCCTGCACGAAAGGAAGCTCCCTGTATTCGTCGTCGTGGATGCTCTTTGCCCACCCGTGGTCGTGGCACTCGGAGGTGGCGGCCGCAATGCGCCCAGGTGGAGCGTCCGCAATGCAGGTGGGCGCCCCACGAAGGTTGAGCCGCGACCGCTCTTCGCTGCCAAAACCACCTGACGCCTCTTTTCTAGCTCGCAATTGTGCGTAACACTCGGTCGAGAGGGCGCTGGTGCGTGGGCTGCTCAGCCAGGTCCGCGCGAGGAAGAGGGGGGTGGGTGGCGTCGATACCGCGAGCGGGGGGGCTGCCGAGGGGCTCGGAGGGTCGCCATTAGGGGCTAGGACCACCGAAGCTGACGCTCCTACTTCGGTACTGCTCCGCAACCAATCGTGGGTAAGGGGGTGATGTGGATCGATGAACCCGGCTGTTCGGGGTGGGTAGCGGGCTCGTTCGCTCGCGCTTTTCCTCACCTTGCCTCGCTCATTCGCTACTAGGTTGGTTGAGCAGTGCAGCCAACTCATTGGCGGTGCTTTCGATTTTTGTCCACACCTTGCACGTTCGGGTTGTTGGTTTGTTTTTTAATTTGTGTTTATTTTTTTCAAAGCGTGTCGTCGCTGGATTTGAGATTTCTTGTGGTTGTTCCACCGACATTGAGCACGCCGACCACACTGCATCGTGATCGATTCTACCGTCGATGGGAGTCGGTTGCCTGTCGCTGAGTTGAGCCGTCGGTCGTCGTGGATGGCGACCGTCACTTCTTCGGCCATGGCGAGGCGGACCCTCACGGATGTTTCGTCAACCGCTGCGATCGGCGTGGAGCAGCTTTCTTCCAGCAGGAGAAGGACGTCTTGTTCTTCTTCGTCGTCATCTTCTTCTTCTGCCCTGACGCCTCGGATAGCTTTGTTGGTGGTGCTGGCGCTGCTGCTGCCCCCGTGGCCCCGAGGGGGCCCCCTCGTTGTGACGGCCTCCGTCGACGTGGACTCGGAGAGTGCTGCGGCAGCGGCGGCGGGTTCTGCGACAGCGATGGACGAAGACGAGTCGGACCCGCTCCTGATCAAGACGGCGAAAGGCTTCGTGCGCGGCCAGACACTGATGGCCGCGACCGGTGAACCCGTGGACGCGTTTTTAGGTATTCCTTACGCCAAACCCCCGTTGGGACCTTTGCGCTTCCGCCATCCGCGCCCCGTGGACGCGTGGAAGGGCGTGTGGAACGCGACTAAACTGCCCGCGTCGTGTCACCAGGTGAACGACACTTACTTCGACGACTTCCGCGGCTCGACCATCTGGAACCCCAACACGCCCGTGAGCGAGGACTGCCTGTACGTGAACGTGTGGGTGCCGCACCCGCGTCCGCGCGCCGCCGCGGTGCTGCTGTGGGTGTACGGCGGCGGGTTCTTCAGTGGGTCGTCGACGCTCGAGGTGTACGACCCGAAGGTGCTGGCCGCCGAGGAGGACGTGGTGGTGGTGTCGATACAGTACCGCGTGGCGTCCCTCGGCTTCCTCTTCCTCGACAACGAGGTGCCCGGCAACGCGGGTCTCTTCGACCAGCTGCTGGCGCTTCAGTGGGTGCACGACAACGTGGGCCGCTTCGGCGGCAACCCGGGCAACGTGACCCTGTTTGGCGAGAGCGCCGGCGCCGTGTCGGTGTCATTACATCTGCTCTCGCCTCTGTCGCGCGACCTGTTTTCCCAGGCCATCCTGCAGAGCGGGGCCGCCACCGCCCCCTGGGCCGTGTTGCCCCGCGACAAGGCCCTACTGCACGGCCTGCGCCTGGCCGAGGCGGTCCGCTGTCCGCACGATCCCCGCCGCTTGGACGCCGTGGTGGAGTGCCTGCGCCGCACCGACCCGCAGCTGCTGGTGGAGAGCGAGGGCAGCGACGAGCTGGGCATCTGCGAGTTCCCCTTCGCGCCCGTCGTCGACGGCGCCTTTCTCGACGAGACGCCCGCCGCGGCCATGAGGCGCAACCACTTCAAGAAGACCAACCTGCTGGTGGGCAGCAACACCGACGAGGGCAACTACTTTCTCATCTACTTCCTGCCCGACCTGCTGCGCCTCGAGGAAAGCGTCTACGTCGACCGCGAGGACTTTGTGCGCGCCGTGCGCCGCCTCCACCCCTCCCTGCCGCCCATGGCCCACGACGCCGTCGTGTTCGAGTACACCGACTGGCTCAGTCCGCTCGACCCCGACCGCAACCGGGACGCGCTGGACAAGATCGTCGGCGACTACCACTTCACGTGCAACGTGAACGACTTCTCCTACCGCTACGCCCAGACGGGACACAACGTCTACATGTACTACTTCACGCACCGCTCCACCGCCACGCCGTGGCCCCGATGGATGGGCGTGCTGCACGCCGACGAGATCCCCTTCGTGTTCGGGGAACCGCTGCAGCCGGCCAAGGGCTACTCGGCCGAGGAGAAGGAGCTCAGCAGGCGCATGATGCGCTACTGGGCCAACTTTGCCAAGACAGGGTGAGTACTTGACTCGAGTTGAGTCAAGTTAGTTAGTTAGCCCAGAGTCCTAATAATACTTTCGCATTTCACTACTGCTCTCCACCTACAGTACGTACGGGGGGTGTTTCCACGTTGTAAATAATATTTACCGGGTACGTCTCATGGCTAATACCCCCTTCTCACAATACAGGGTGAGAATAAACTGTCCCTACATGTTTATCTTCATACACGTGTTTCGTGGACACGTCTAAAGAACTGTTTAAAAATCAATTTGAATGGGTAAGGACGAAGTAAAAATACACGTTGTTGTTTTTTATTTGTCATTTTAGAGTTGATTCACTTGTCATCTTATAATACATACGTAAATGTTAAATCAATTGGAAATGGCTTTCACTCGATTTTTCGTGGTAAAGAAAATGGTTTTAATCAGAATATCAATGATATATAGCGTATAAGGTGCTAACGATGACACCAATTTTATTTAAAACATAAGTTCACACACACTCTTTGTCGTAACCAAAACAACCGCTGCTTTTTCCTGTATCAAGATTTAATGGTTTCCCCAATGGGTGGGAGACAAATGAATGTAGCACAGGAAGTTGCATTTCACACCACCATTCAGCTATCCGATTATTGGATTATCGTAAACCTCCCTATCGAGATTAATCGTAAAAAAAAAAAAAAAAAAAAAAAAATTGGACAATCCTTTTTAATTTCATTAGATCGCGCTCCACCAAATTATCGCTCAATTAACGCGACGTAATGAACTTTCAAAAAAACGTGATGTGACGGTGAAATGCGATTTCGGTTTTGCAACCGGGAGATTACATCGAAAACAACTTTGTATAGAAATGTTGCCTCGAGCTATACGAAGAAGGAATAGATGTACCTATATAAAAACAACAACAACAACACTAGTGGAGGAAGTGAGTGGGTGGGAGTTGTTTAATCACTTGGCACTGTTCCTAGTCATCATGATGCCCATTAGCCTAATAACGAGCACGCCTTCTTTGGTTGTCGTGTGTATCGATCCAGACACAAGAGCTTAGTAGCGAAGCGTCGTCTACGATCGATCGACATTCAACCTGCTTCCTATATCTCCTCCCCTCTTTTTTCTTTGACATTTCTTTTATAAACGCGTTTTATTATTAATGCGAGCCCCCGGTGGATAAAATGCAACGTTAGTCAATTTCACACAATGGCTCTGCTATGATTTATTCAACTCGGTCTACGCACTCGAAACGTCGGTAACGTTGTCATCGTCGGAGCTTTGCAACTCTCTCGACGAGTTCTTTTGCGATGCAAATGGTACCGAATGGTGACACACAAAAAAATGTAACAACTTTTTTTCTTTAGAAGGGAATTTTTTTTTCTTGAAATCGTTCGGCTTTCTAAATTTAGAACTCAATTTTTAAGCTTGAAACGTTTTAGATAAATATTTTGCTACCTCAAGTTGAAACAGTTTTTGAATCAAGTTTTTTTATAAAAGTTACTATGTAGTAAGAGTAAATACGTTTCGTGTAGTTTACGTAATCCAGATGCAATTTTGTTAAAATGAAGGCGTACTTTGGTTGTAGCGCGTTTATTTTTCCTATTAACTTTTATAACTAAAGGCTCCAATCTGCGTGCGCGCGTTTCCTTTTTTTGTTTTGCACGCAGGCGAAGCCTTTTGCTGGGTGGCTCAGCATCGTTACGTGACACCACCTGGCGCGTGAAGGGCTATTATGGTAGGGGGAAAGTGGGGATGCGTGTAGTCACATTTGTGACTAGGCGGACCTTTAGTTTTTGCTAATTTTATTGTGACATTTTTCTAGTCACAACACTATCTTTAAACATGGTTTTTATCTTACAACTATTTTGTTCGACACTAGTAAATCCAAATTGAGTACTTATGTCACGTATTAAAAGCTGCACTACACCATGACGCTGGTGGCTGGACAAGTATGCCGTCTTGTCGCATTTCACGCTTAAATGACCCTAGTGGAGTTGCAATTTGGGTGCTTCTCACAAAAACACTAAGGCTTAAATGGAATGATTTATTCTTAGGATCACCATGTTTGTTGTTATTGCTGTTGGCAGAAACGTAATTGATCCGAAACTGATGTGTGTTGTTATTGTTTGTTCGGTTACAGTAATCCCAGCCAGTCACCAGACGGCACGTGGACCCGCACCTATTGGCCCGTACATACCATGTACGGGCGCGAGTACCTGCAGCTGAGCGTCAACAGCAGCGCCACGGGCCGGGGCCCTCGCCTCAAACCCTGTGCCTTCTGGAAGCAATATCTACCGCAGCTGATTGCCGCCACGGGTATGACGTCATTGACTATAATTCCTCCCCCCCCCCTCCTTCTCTTCTACTACTACTGAATTGTACTACTTTATGCCAGTTTAAAAATCGGATCCGTAACTTGTCCCTCGAAACTATGCAACCAAGCATGCACCTCACCTCAGATCAGAGGAGAGGTGCGAGTTACGGCCTCCGGAAAATTGCAAAAGGTTAACTTTATAAAAAAATAACTACTTATCTTAAAGCGCTGACAAGGCAACGTCTAGGTCCTGATTATCGCCATGTTGTTCTGTTGCCTCACCTGCGCGGGTAAATCAATGAAGCGACAAATGATTGATCAATTACTTTCGTAAAAAATCAAACTCGTGATGGGGTTTTCTTTTATTGACGTTCCTCGCGTTCGAAATTAAATTACCGTGATCATTCATTGCCGCTTTTCCTCAGTGAACTTTTTATCGTTTACGGTTTCCTGGGTTACAACGTGTCTATTTTTAATTCAGCAAATTATTTAACGTCATGTTCGGTTTGTTCATTCAAATGCTAATCGACTTTTTAATTCAACTTTTCACATTAAGAGGATTGAAATGCGCGGTATAGAGGGGGCCCGTTGGTTTAGGACTAGTCTTTTATGGCACACGCTTTTATTACAGCTCGTCAAAATGACGGGGAAACTTTTTCGTTGTTTTCATTGTTTTAACTCATGTTGCTTTGCAATATTCGACTGTCCATTTCGGTTTGTGTCTCGGCATTTTCTCACACGGTGCTGTAGCGCTACCATAACTGGTGGGGAGGAGGAGCACGTTGATCTTTTATTAGAGTAGATACACAATGGAAGATTTCTAACAGTGCTAGGCAGCTGCAGTTGTTGATTGGCAGACTTTTCGAATGTTTCGTAACTGCTATTCCAAAATAAATGCTGAAACCGACGGTTGTCGCGTCTATTTTTATAGCTAGTGACTTCATTCGAGCAAGAGGTGTTTAGTGTCCTTTCCTTCTTGTTACGCAATGTTTATTTTATATTTTATTCGTTTCTTTTGTCGTTCCCCAGACAACCTGTCGCGGAACAGCGATTGCCCCGCCGCGGCTTCGATAGGCGGGGCCTCCGTGTCAGCTTCGAGGGGTCAAACGGCCCTGGCCATGCTCATCACTCTGCTTTTAGCCGCTCTCGTCTGCTGAGCATTCGTTCGCTTCCACTCGCCGCAAAGTAAGAAGAAGACAAAGAAAAATACAAAGACAAAGTTCTCATCACTGTCGCTGCCGCCCCACCGCCTCGCACTTTGCCAACAACCAAAACGCCATCATCGCCGCAGATCCCGCCGCTGCCGACACCGCCGCCGCCGCCATTGCCCCAGTTCTTAGGGGCCCCGGAGCCCCCCCAGCGTGGCTGATGATGATGATGATGATGATAAAGAAAAATTAAAATCGAGGAGATGCTCCACGCCAGCCACTGCCACCGACGACGACGACGATTCATCACTACTAATGCTACTACTACAAAAGGGTGTGGTTCCCTCATTTCTCCTATACTACCTACTACTAACTAACTACTCCTACTAATACTACTACTACTACTACTACTACTACTACTATTACTACTACTATTACCTACTACTAATATTAATATCACTCTATCTCTTCAGCATATCAAAACAAAAATAACAGCTGGACCGTTGTGTCTTTCCGTTCGTTCGTCGGGTGTTTCTTTATCAACAAAAAAAAAATAATAATAATAGTCCGGGCTCGCGCGGCGTGTTTTCATATCAAGCACCTCGCCTTTTACGCAACAAACGCCCACGCCTCAAAAAAAAAAAATTGACACTCATTTCACTCGCGACAGCAACAATAATAAACCAACTAACGAACACTCACTAACTATATTAACATTGCTCGCCTTGTGAATGGAGCGAACGCTTTTTTTTTGTTCACGTGAAATCAGAGAGGCTACTTATTATAGTGGTGCCCGTGGCCCCCCGAGTCGTCCTTTACAAAAAAAGTAATTATAACAAACAAAAAACTATACAAACTTTGTCCAGTGGAGGCCCACGGACACACCCCTCCGCGTTTTCCGTCTCTAATACCTTTTGCGTCACTCTTCCTCGGGATCACGTCGTCGTTGTCTTTTTAAACACAAAACAACCTTTTATTGTTGTTATCATTTCGGGTCTCTTCTTTCTCTCTCTCTCTCTCGCTCTCGCTCTCTTATTATGTAACCCTATCTTTTTCTTGGACTCTCCTCTACCTTCTCTCTTCTTCTTCTACTTCTACTTCAGCTCCTCCCTCCTCCTCCCCCGGTGCTAGGCAACTGCCAAGTTTTTCTTCTCTCTCTTCTCTTCTCGAACTATTTGCAGACCTCTTCCGATCTCTTACAAAAAAGAACAACAACTCTTCTCTTCTATCTCTTTTTTGACTCTTTTCTCCCCATTTTTCCTCTTCTTCTTCTTCTTCTTCTTCTTCTTCTTCATCCCCCTTTTTCTCTTTCTCTCTCTCTCTCTCTTTTCTCTGCAAGACAATCTCTCGTTGATTCGGTGGCCAACATGTTTATCTTTCATCTTCTTCTTCTTCTTCTTCCTCCGGCCTCCAGTACTCACGATCAACGCTATTCCTTATTTTTTGTTCGTTGTTTATTTTTTTATGACTTCACACCTTCATCTATACGACGAGGACAAAAAACTTCCGCTTTTTAATCACACACATAGAGAAGAAAATAAAGTGAATATGACGACGACGTTGATCCTTTATATACAAAACAAAATCCCGTCGATGACAACAACCAAAACAACTATATACCCTCCTTTTCCGATGTGACAAAGGACTGCTGACTATCATTAACTATTCGTTACCAGAGTAAATACTAACGATTACCATTATTATTGATTATTAAGTTATTAACCGTTACTACCGCTATTATCATTTCTTATTATCGTTTATTATTAAAATAAGGATAAAAGTTATCACGATTAAAGATCATCCTCATGACAAAAAAAGAAAAAAACAAAACAAAAGTGCTTCCTTCTCAAATGTTGGGTGTTCAAAGTGTCTTCGTTCTTTTTGTCATTCACCATCGACGGGGTGTCGATTCGCAACGTTCGTGTTGAACGGGGTGAAAGGTGGTGATGTGACTGACACCTGCAGAAGCCATCCTGTCTTTAGCTTCGTTCATCGCTTCTCGAAGTCGTCGGCCATCATGGAGCAGGCCTTCCTTTACCAGGATCTGCACTTCTTCTGCAAAAACGAAAGACACACCCACTCGAGATGAGGAGAGGAGCGCGGATGGTGTTGCCATGGTGATAGGATTTCCATTTCTATCACCAGAGGCGCCACCATTCGCAGCAGTTGTCCGCTCTGGGGGCGTGACGTCACTGCTTGATAACTTTATAACCACGGGTGTAAAGCCAAATGACAGACTTTGTATCCGTGTTTCTTAACCAAATAGATAATGTTTAATCGTCAAATTGGAACGAGACACCTTTGGTAGTTTGTAAATTTAAGGTGTTGCACATTCTTAATATCTTTTTTTAAAATAGTTTTTCTTGCCATTCTCCCAAAATAGTGAAAACCCTTCTTATCATTCTTTGTTTGTTGATTCATGTGATCGCTGTTTAACTCGATTTAAGTTTAATTAGTTGGCACGAACCAATTGTCAATTTGGGTTGGAGTTTTTGTAAATAAGCGTTAAACAAACACCAATCACGTGATTGAAACTAATGGCTAGGTACAGCACTTATTTCTTATCGTTTATCTCACCACTTCTTCAGTTAATAATAATAATCATAAAGGTTTTTAAGCGCATTATTTTATTACGGGAACGATTAGTAGTCTTTAATGCCGGAATCGACTGCTTTCTTAACTACTCTCTAACCTTATCTCTCGTCGTATGGGGGCAAAAGGAGCTTTGTCACAAGCAAAGGTACATTTGAAAATGGGCGCCAACTTCAAACTACAACAAGGAACGACTCACCTTCGTGATCATCATCCTTGCGGTCGTAGTCGCAGTAGTATATAACGGCATAATCATCGTCGTCCCATGCTACGACGATATAGTCGTCTCGGTCACCACCTTGTTGGAAAGATACCACTCAAAGGTAAGCAATGTCGTTTAACTTTAATTTCAGGTATGCTTAACCGATAAAGTCTATCGATCTTATACGAGCTTACGTTTATCAACAAAAGTGAATACTCCGGGAGTGTCCATACGATAGTTCTTGATTTTGTCAATGATATCTCCACTAAGAGTAGAAAAAAGTATTTTAAAAATTGGGTTACTCATTCGGAATAAATTTTTTTTTTAGTCTTAAAATAGTTGTAATTGAAAACGCTAATATCGCTTGAAAAACGTGCGATATTAGCGTTTTCAATGTAACTCTTCAAAAACGAGAGATTCATTGGAAACGTGCAGAACTCGTTTTCAAGCGATTTGCCCCCAAAACATAGCGTCATACCACCAACTTGTGTATTTTATATGTTGGAAATTCATTTCAGCATACTTGGGAACAGTTTCCACAACTAATAGTTCAATACATGCATGCTCAAAACGCCGAACTGTCCCAACAAAATAATAATAATAATGTGTCATTTGAAACGTGACTAGTAATAAAAAGGACAACACTGACTCGCTCTCTACTCCTGTCCTCCTGCTCGTACTCGATGGTGGAGGTGTCATTTGATAACTGAGACATCGATCACGGTCATTGTCAGTTTGTTCAGCAACGAACCAAGCGCTGGACGAAAACTAAAAGTTCGACATCATCTAGCATTAGCTGGTCGAAAAGTTGTCCAAATAGTCGATGAACACGAGGAAAACTTGTCACTCACCTTGTTGATGTCAAAACTGCGGACAGGCCTGACGATGGGACAAGGCCCAGGTACATCATAAGCGTTGAAAGCCGCCACTAAAGTGGCTACTAGTAGAAACGAGAGATACATGGTGACAATTTTTAAAACGAGAGAAACTGCTTGTCTTTATATAAAGGAATCGTCCTGGGACGGGTGCCAGGTTCGTCCCCACGCGTGTGACGTCATCGAGCTCAGCATCCAGCACCTCGCCAATGCAATCTTTCCACAGGACGCTCCAAGGTGAGCTCAGGGTTGAGTCGACGACATTTCGGTTCGATTTAAAGTAAAAGAAAAATGGTTTTTGGTGTGTCACGCGTATGTAACCTGACGAAAACGAATGGACGGGTTTATTTTATCCTGCGAAGCGTTTCGTTTGCTAGATTTCAATGACATGTTACGAAGACACCACGTTACACGTGCCGAGACGCGCGGATACCGATTCAACATGGAATGTCGCTATGTTTTTGCTGCAAAATGTGTATAATATCCACGAGTCCTATATAACCAACTTTTGTCGTTTAAAAAAGCTACTTTGTCGACAGGTGTCTCTTATAGGTGACTCCTTCCTTTGCACCCACTGTACATTTAGGGGTGTGCGAAAGAGGTGGGCCTTTTGTTGAAATGACCGAGTGAACATAAACGTCACTAGACATCGATGAAATTTGTTAAAAGAAAATGAGTAGAATTTGGAAATTGAACTGCATTTTCCATCGTTTGCATGCTTCATCATTGATGGTACACTATGATTGAGTAAATTGGATTATTTTTATGAAAAATATTCGAATTTTGGCTTGTTTCAGTACTACCGAGCGAGCCCCTTGTTAAGAAATTGTTAGCAAGTCTACCTATGTGTACTATGTAGGCCTGCACAGTTTAAAGCTTCATTTGTAACTTTTGATATTGAAGTACCCAACGTATGTATGATACATCACAAGGAACTAATTTGAGATATACTTTACAAACTGTATATTACACCCTAACGATGTCATGTTTCACACTGTTGGGTACTCCTGATTTCGAGATCACCCTGTAAGATTAAAAATTGACTGCGACACCGGTTTTTTTTTTTTTTTTTACAAGTTAAAAAAAAACAACAAACTTTAATAATAATAATAATAATAATATTAATTAATAATAATAATAATACGATTTTGAGATGATCGCACGTTCCATGCCGTGACGAGCGAACCACGATGGTGGAGGGGGCTCCGCTTTTAATTTGTGGGTGGGGGAGCAAGAAGAAAAGTAGGTGGAGGAGAATGACTCCTCGTCACGGTTTGTCGTCCGCTGCTACCGTCGTACTATAGCTACGGAGAAATGTCACGTTATAATGGGGAAAGCGAGAAAAGCCTCCCTTTCCCAATTACTTGCGGGAAAAAACAAAAGATGATTCATGGCACACTGGAGCCAGGTAGTTGTCTCATCACACTCGAATCTCCTGCATCTTGTTGGCGGCCCGGGCGGGGGCCAAGGTGGGGGCGGCCACCCGACCGGAAGAGGCGAGCAGCGGCTGCGATTCGGCCGGTTCGGACGACGCTGAGGTGGCGTTGAGTTCGCCTAAGCGGGCCGCGGTCGCTGGCGAAGGAGGCGGGGCTCGGTGTCCGATCGGATGCGCGGCGGTAGCGGCGGCGTCGGTCACGTCCGGCGGCGGCGGTTGCAGGGTGACGGTGGGTTTGGGGGGCGTGGCGGGGGGCGGGTGACGGTGACGTCCTGGGTGATTGGAAGTGTCCGGCGGCGGTGCTGTTGCGGACGGGGGCGCTTTGGCAACAGTGGCAGCGGCGACGAGTCGCGTGGGCGGGCCTCGCTTTTGCAGTTTGGCCTCGAGCCGGTTCTTGTCGCGCTGATAGTAGACTCCGGCAAAAATGAGCACGTTGAGAATGAGCAGCGAGCAGCCGACGGCTATGGTCACGCTGAGCGCTGTCGAGTAGCCCCCCGGCGCAATCGCTTCGACTCGCAGTGGTTCCGAGCCGTTCTTGCGACCGTCGGCTGCTCCCGCTGACCCCGAATAGTAACCCGCGCCGTCTCCCCGAGGAGGCGGCGGGGTCTGCGGATACGTGTCTCGAGGTCTTTGCTCGAAGGAAGGCCGGGAATCGTCCGGGGCGGTGGGGGGCAGAAGAGGCGGGTGGCGGGCTAAGGGGGGTGTGGGTGCTGCTAAGAAGAATCCCCCTTCGGCAGCGGCGGGAACACCCCGCACGACGCCTTCGAACGTGGCCGGGTCGTCGTGTTTGGCGAACAGGTGGTGGCTGGAACCCTGAGCCGCGTCGTCGGTTCTTCCCGAAGAGTGGATTTCCGGGATGAGGCGAGTCCAGATGGACAGTTTGTGAGCTCGATAGTGGTGGCGGATTTTAGGTCGCATTCCTATCGATGCAAAAAAATCAAATCAAAGACTTTTCAGGCATCCAACACGAGAGTGCTGCCTTACCAATGCTCAAGTACTTCTGGTGCACGATGTCGTAGTGTGGCCAGTTGAGCTTGACGAATCGGTTCTTGTTTTTACCTCCGTGAACTGAAGTTTGTTTTTCAGGTTGGTTGGGGTCCCTGTCAGCGATACAACGCGATGTTTAATAAATTGAACTAATACGAGACATTCTTGTTCCCAACTTGGGAAATCCCACAAAACTCGGCGGCCAAATTTTACAGGAACTTTTTTTGTTGCCCTTATAATGAGAGGTTATACTTAAATGGTACTTGGTAGAGCGAGTTATCGTCAGTGGCTTACCCGCTCTTGGCGAAGTTGGTCCAATAGCGCATGACCGCTTCGGAAAGCATTCGCTCCGCTTTGGTATAGTTGCGGTGAAAGGGCCCAAGACCGTCCACGAGAGGGGCCCCAAAAACGTATGGAAGTTCCTCTCCGTGAGCACAACCTAGTCGTTGAGGATAGTCACCATCACGTGACTGGTATCCAAAGTCGTAAAAAAAGGTGGCTGGATGTTGGCGGGCATGACAGTTGCCCGCTTCCAGCAATGGAGCTACCACCTGAAACAAACCAAAAGGTAAGAAACTGTCTGTACCTTAAAAGTCTTCAAGTGAAATTTGCTTGCAAGATACAGCGAAGAACCATAACCGTAAGTGCAGTACACACACACACACTTGTATTTCGGCCTTTGCGACGCATTAATTCACATAACACTCAATAGGGACTCGTGTTTCCTTTATTCTAAGATTCTAATCTAATCATTGCTAGCGTAAAATAGTGATATCGCTTTTGTGTGATCGACATGACTCAAGATTCGAAAACCGGGTGTGTGTACTGTACTCACTGCATTACATCAAACCACAATGCAAGCAACACTAGTACCGTAGCTTAATGTGGTGATGATGGTTTTCGAAACATCAAAAAGGTTGAGCGATTCTCTAGCAACGGTAGTTTGTTTCACTGAATGAATTCAGTTTTGAAAGTTTTATTTTATTTTGATTGATTGGACAGTTATAAAAATTCGTACGGAAGGTTAACCTTTCTTTTTCGGCGATTTTTGAATGAATGAAGTGAAAACGACTTTTAATTCCATGGTTGCTGTTGCTGGGAATTCTTCTTGGCTTCAGTCCATGATAGGTTTCCAGATTTCTGGAATGTTGATTGAGTGGTTGTTTGTGCTCATCATGACTTTGTTTTTGTTGACGTTTATTAAGATTGCTAAGCCTTTATCCAAGGATCAACTTGTAACTGCCCAATCAGTCGAAATAATGGCAATAAACTTGAAAAACTGAATTATTCCTAGTAAGTAGCCTACATGGTGGTTTGGTGGTGGTAATAGTGAATGAAAAGTGATGGTTACGAGCGCGTCGCCGAGGAGCTCCATGGTAGCGTCTCGAATGATGATGGGATGTAAGACCGGTTTGGTCCAATCGGTGTACTCGTTGACGAGTAACGCGAACAGCTCGTTGAGATGATAACGATAGGTGTTGGCCAGGAAGGTCCTCAGAAGTCGGTCTCGTTTGTCGGCTTCGATGCCCATATGCGCGTCTTCCGCACTCAGCGGGATGTGCGCCTCGAACTTGGTGACTCCGAAGAGCAAGTCGTATTTAGAACACAGTTCACTGCTCCCGGGTCCACCTCGGCCGCCGCTTCCGGGAGAAATGGTCGCTTCCGCCGGCACCACGATCCCGTCGACTACGGGACCGAGGGCTGTTAAATAGTCGGGGACGGGCAGCGATACCTTGACAAGTTCTTCGGCGGATTTTGTTCTCAAACACTCGATGGCCGCGTGATCGGCCGAAGCTGGACAATTCACAGCGGCTGCCAAACGGGCCGTGGTCACCAGGGGGTCTTTGGCCAATGCCCACGCTGTCCAAGCTGCCCCGCTTTGCGCAATAGCGCGATGAAAGAGTCCTGAAAGTGATATTTAAGACTGAGTCAACGACACGGATCTCGTCGCGTTTGATGGCGACGAAATCACAAAGATCGGTGAACGATCATAATCACCTTTAACCACGGGTGACATCATGAGTAAGTGGACGAGGGCAGCCCCGTGACCTTGACCGAAAATGGTGACGTTGTGAGGATCCCCACCAAAAAACTCGATATTTTCGGCGATCCAATGCAGAGAGGCGATCTGATCCCATAAGCCAATATTGCTCGGCGCTGATTCTCCTTCCGAGGCTAGGAAACCTGTAAAGAAAAACAACAAGCTGTTCCAGGAAACACTAACCTGGAGCTTACCATAGTTTTTCTTGATTGATTGATTGATGAGTACTCACCAAATATACCCAACCGAAAGTTGACAGTGACGACGACCACGTTGCCGAACGAAGCTAATACACTGCCATCGTAAGGATTGCCAGCGTTCCATTCGAAAGATTCGCCGTGAATGTATACCATGACGGGCAGACGTAGCAACGTCTCGCGACCCACTGTAAAAATCAATCCAGACATCATTCCAGCTCATTTCTTTGGTTTTAAAATCACCAATTGGTTGGGTTTCAACGTGCGAATCAGTACCTAACAACACCTACTACATCAACTCCGATTGATTCTACTTGAAGGCAATCCTTGTGTAGGATTCGATTGTTGTGCTGTTGTTTTTATTTTTTGTACAAGGTTGTTTTTTGGGGATAAAGCGTTACTCAAGTTTGATAGTGAAAAATTACGTTAAAAATGGTTTATATTTTGATTTCACGTCTACTTTATAGTGTCGTGTTAAAAGTAACGTGAAACATGTCCTATTTATCTCGGTTTCCCATCCTATGAACATCCTGTTCGTTTTCAAGACGATTGTAGAAACGTAGCTGATTCATCGGGTTTTGCGCGGGTGATATTTAAAGTTTTAATGTGTCGTTCAATGCTCAAATTTTCACAACAATAGCACTGTTTCACGTGCTACCAAACGTAGAAATGAAAAAGAAAACAAAACAAAACGGGCAAGCTTTCGGGAACGACGTTCTAATTGAGTAGACTTTCTAATGTATTGGAAAGGGATGATTAAAAATAAAAACCATTTAGTTAATTTCAATAAGTCCTAAAGAACAACTGCAACACTTTAGTCGTGGTCGCTCCAAAGCATCTGTTTTATTTATATGCTGTATTATTAGAGATGTCATTAGACTGAGCGGATGATCGAACACCATCACCTTTTTTTTTCCAGTATAGTAGGGTGGCTATTAATTTTCATAGTTGTATGACCACAGCGGTTGAGCAAGCTGAATAGCAGCAGCAGTCTCTCTCGTTCCGTTGTTAGAGTGAAACGGAGTGTAGAAACGAGTTGGTTTCCTCTCAACCGAAACGCGCGCCTGTTGAGGAGGCTGCACCTCCGGTTGCCATGGCAATTCCTCCGCGACCATCGATCGCTCTTTTCACTTTTACTACTGCTACCACGATGGGTGTGTTTTTAGAGAAGAAAGATGCGGAAACCGGCGGAGCGGAAGGTGGTTTTGTTTGTTTCTCCAGAAAGAACCCTCCCTCCCCAAATGTGATTTCATTGCTTACTTTTCTTTTTAAATTTATATGTATACATTTATTTTCTGCTTTTCATTTGTATTATTACGTTTGGTATACCGAGACGGTGTTTATGAATATGAAATTTAACGATCGTCTTCGATCATTCTTTAATAGCTAGTTTCATCAACAGAGGTGGGTTTGACATTCTTTTGGATTAAGCATTGCTATCACATAAACTTGAGAGGACCCATCAACTTATTGGATGGTTTTCTTGGATATATATTAGGGGTGTCCAAAAAAAATTTTTTTCGAATTTTATAACGCACAGTATTTTATTTTGTTACTTTAATAACGTAGTAACTCTGGAAAAAATTTGAGACAAATCAAAAAATATTTAG